>JAYXIM010042717.1:0-10725 GCA_037575425.1 Anastrepha fraterculus
CCGTAGCCGAATGGGTTGGTGCGTGACTACCATTCGCAATTCACAGAGAGAACGTCGGCTCGAATCTCGGCGAAATACCAAAATTAAAAAAAACATGTTTCTAATAGCGGTCGCCCCTCGGCAGGCAATAGCAAACCTCGAGTGTATTTTTGCCATGAAAATGATGTGGACTAACATAAAGATGCACACCACAAATAGGAGGAGGAGCTCGGCGAAACACCCAAAAACGGTATACGCGCCAATTATAAATAAAATAATTTGCTACGTATGACTACGATTTGAAAGAAACCCTTCCACCAGGAAGTTTTTAGGCTTTATTTTCTCGTGTCACACCACACAATGATCCGGTTTGCACACGATTATTATATTTTGAAACTAGTCGCCCATCGAAGATTTTCTTGACATAAATTACATAAACTGTTTGTAAGCGAGAAATGTGGAAATATCATAGAATTAATTTTGAACTTGTAACAAATCATAAATGGCTCAACCGATTAAGGCACTCTTTGTTTGCTATACATCTTTGAAATATTTTCTGTCAAATCTGCGCTGTCTTTTTCTACCTGTTTACTTCATTTTGAAACACATTTTTTCTTTTGCCTCAGCAGTTTTTTATCTATAAATATTAATTATTTTGTCAACTTTATTCACTTAAGTATTTTTCCAATTATACTCGTTAGCAGTGCAAAATAAGTTTCTTTCCATATGCCTTCACACCCGCTGGGTCGGCATAGAAGTTTTCTGTTTTGCCCTGTTTATTTTCGCACGATTTTACCATAAACACTTTTTCAGTCTGACAGCTGTCACTCCACTCTAGTTGCCATTGATGGTGAGCAAGTAATCGTTGACTTCAACGCAATGTAACTAATCAATTAAATATCCAAAAGTGTAAAATGCGATTTGTTGTGGTTGTTTTGGCAGAGCAAATTAACTGTTTCGGTAGGTTGCGTGTAAAAGTTGTTTGCAGAAAATGTGGAAAGTTCAGAGCTGAATGAGCAAATGTGAATTAAAAATAAAAATAGAAATTTTACAAATTTTATCTACATTAAATTTCTCATTATTACAAGAAATAAGACAAATTTTGTTAAATAAAAATGAGTGCATGGAACGTTAACCTTAATGGGCAAACATAGAAATTTTAATAATGAAAAATGGATTTTAACTATGTAGAGAAATTTTAACCATGCGTGCACTTACTAGGGGTTTTGTGCAAGTTTCAGGGAGAACTAAATTTAACAGTCCTATTCTTAAAAAGTAACACAGTTAAATATTAATAAAATTTTGATATTTTTTTATGATTTCACTCTTAAAGAAATCTTTCAAGAAAAAATTGCTTATCAACTTCCACATCACTGTGTGAAAATCTATTCCTCTTACTCAAAAAGATAAATACACTTAATGGATCTAACTTTTTGCCTTTTTCATTGCACATTTCCTACCCGAATTACTAAAATAGGCCCTCAAGTACGTTAAACTAAGTTTTTTCAGTTTTTTCTACATATGACCAGCTTTTAAGACGCTCAAAGTTTTGTGAGTGTCCTGTCTTTGCTACAGCAGGGCTACGAGTTTTGGGTTCCGATGTCATGAGAATGAGTAATATTCGTTCTCTAAAACTGGAGGATATTTACAGATTTGCCAAAGAATCTGGAATATTCACACAGGACTAACTATCTTTACCTCTGTCTCTATTCTTTCCTATCTGTTTCTCTGATACTTTTCTCCTTGCCTCCTTGATTATCGACCCCCTTTCCAGAGCTTTAAATACAATGGGCTTTTTAGCCTGAGTGTTTTAGGAGCCACCAAATCTCCTGGTGCTCCTTGGCTCGACCTTTTCAAATTTCAATTTCAATGGGCCTTAGGGCCAGCGAGTGTCTTGTCTTAGACAAGCATCCTGGCTAACCAAACCTAATCTAAGCGCCACTGAGTTTGACGGAACTCCATCAAATTAATTCATACTTCCCATCGCTACATTTTTGCTACATGAAGGCAGCACTTCAGATTGGCCAAAACTACAGTCATCAAAAGGATGGCACGTAGCCTTGATTTGCAAAGTATTTTCTTGCGATTTTGTGCATTTTCGGCTCGTTTTTGAACCTGGGAACGTGGACCAAACGGTAAAGCGTGCATGCGATAAAGATTCTCCACTAAGAGGATCTTTGCTTTTCTTGCTACACTTTGCCCGATATGATGATGAATTGACATCACGGAAAACTTCTTCGAGTTATTTCCTTTAATATTCTGAGCTTTGTCATTGTAAAACACACCGAACTTTTGTTTTGTATTGCAGAAGTCCATACCATATTAAAGATTTACAAAAACTATTATCCGCATAATTTTAAGCCACAAATCTTTTCATGGATTCAAACTTATAATGTTATGCGGATATCTGTCAACATACCTATATCTTGTCAAAATCATAAAATCATGGGATTGATAAAGTTCAAAAACATTATTAATTATGTAAGTGTAAATGTCGTGGGCTTCAGTTTCTGCTCTCACACTCACACGCCATACAAATTAATTTTTTATAGAAATACTGTTACCAAACAAACACTACAGCAATTGAATAGAAATAATCAAATACTGGCGCAGATGATGTCTTTTGTTCTTTGTTCACTCCAGCTGGGAGCATAAGACCTCTACATGACTCATCCATCGTAAACGGTTCTGGGCTATTGTTTTTGCGCCGTCTCATGTAATGTCGGCATCTGCTAGCTCGTAAATTGTTTTTTGGCCAACCGCGACCTCTGCTGCCTTGCGAGTTCCAGACCAGTGCCATTGCCGTGATGCTATCTGGGGGTTTTCTGAGCGTGTGATGGATATTCGCCACTTTCTGCGTTTGATTTGCCATAGGATGAGTTCCTCGTGTTGGACCAGAATATTCTACGAATGATGCGGAGGCATTTGTTGGCGAAAAATTGTAGCCTCTGTGTGATGGTGTTAGTAACCAACCATGTTTCACATTCGTACAACAATACAGACTTCACACATGAGCTGAATATTTGCAGTTTAGAATACCTCCAGATAAATTAATATTTGGGTAAAATTAGGTAAACCACAGGGTCTTTCAGAACCACCGAATTAGCTTAGTTGTATAACAGTACAATCATAAAATCAATAACCTCCGAGTCGATCACTCCTTACCAATTTTCCGTGCAATCACTTTAGAGGCTACAAGTAATGCTATCTTACGCGCATTCCTTTAATTGACCAACATATTTAGTCAACAGAATCTGTCGCAATTGACCCCCCTTGAGGTAGCCTGCACTCAATACATATGCAAATGAGCATACACATTACATGTACCGTACATATATAAATATGTTTAGTAATAAACAAAACACTCTTAAACAACAACAACAATGTGATGTAAGCTATAAAATTCACAGAAGCTTAAAGTAATTTGTTTATCAGTGGTTAAAGATCTCTCGACTTCATTGCATGCCACACAAAACAAGCTGGCATGCAAACATACACAGGTATTTTTTGCAAATTATGCAATGAGTTCGAGTTCACATGCAAATCTAATGCTTTTGCTACTTTTTGGCGCTATGTCTGCATACACCGATAAATGCGCTTGTTTTGTTTTTTCTTCTTTATTTTATGTTTGTTTATTTGTCAGCAATGCTGCTGCAGTTCACATTGCGACACAGATCACACACTATGCAGTGCAGGGCATGTGCCCCTCACCCATCCGTTTGTCTATACTTCCCATCCGTCCATCGGTGTTGGCAATAACAATCAAACTTATTATGTACCCCGATGCAACGACGACGTATGCGGCAACGGAAATCACACGTGCAACGTACTAATTTGAGAGTGGCGCCCTTTAGCAATAGACAAATGATTATATTCTTGTTTCCATTGCGCTGATTACCCATTGTTTTTTATTTATATGTATATATGTGTGTGTAGGCATGCATGAATGCAATAAGTGTGGGTACAAGCACACATTATTGGGCGCAACCTTAAACTGATTTTTGGGCAATTAAATTACAACAGCGCAACGTTAATAATTAATGCTAAAAGATAAATTGCCTTCCCAACAGAAAAGAATTATCAAGTTGAAGAAAATATTAAAACTTTAAGTGACTTTTACAGCTATGTAAAAATTCTAAAAAGGTAATTTTCAACTTGAGCACAGACTCTAATCTTAAGTTGACATTTTAGCGGTGGGACGTTTGAATTCAACAGCTAGAACAATTCATCAGGTACAACAGAAGAGGAGATCGCTTGTTTGCGTGCACTCGGAACACTACACATTATTCCCCTCTGAAGGCATACCTCAATACTGGCGTATCTAAGTGGCATAACAAGGTGCTGTCTCTGCCATAAGTTCCTACAATTCTGAAGCTCCGCAAGGCGTTATATTGTGCTCGGTTCATTCACAGTGGAATTGTGAGTATCAAATGGCATATTAGTGGTGACGCATGCTGATAAATTTCCGGCAGTATCTTCATATTACTTCAAAAGGAGCGAAACTTCTATCAAGTTTCCAATACCTAAAAGTGTGGAGTATCAAAGTCAATAATTAGATGTGAAAACTAATTTCGCTATGCGAAAAGGGGGCGAGATAACCCACACCAAGACTTTATATCAAAACAGTTTCTTGAATACGGTGGCGCTCAAAATATTGGCTACTCAACATGTTGCGAAATGTTTACTATATATCTAATTTTTGTTCAATTTTCTATGTATAAAAATATATCTCATATTACAACAAAAATATATATTCATGCCACCCTAATGTATGTGCATATATCGAGGCACTTAGAATAATAAGAGTGCAACGTATTGCAAAGTTGGGACCATTTAGGTATTTATTTATATGTTTAAGCTTTTTTTTATAAAAAATGTAGATCACATTGCAACAAAAATCAGATAATTCACAATCTCAAACTTTGCACAAAATTTAAAAAAATTAAAAAAATCAGCGAAATTTCAGACTTTTTAGTTAGAATTTTTTAGAAAAATTCTGGTTATGCAGTTTTGTATAACACTATGCAAGTTTGAAGTGGCTGAAAGTTCGAATTGCGTATTTCCCACCATATGTACACAAAAAATTTGATCTAAAAAATTTAAAATTTGATGATTTTTAAAAACTTTTTTTTTTAAGTTTGAAACTTTGAATAATCTAACTTTCGTTGTATTGTGGCTTATATTTCAATAAAAAAAATTCAGCACAAATTAAATAAATGGTAAAAATCGCTGTTGGTTCTCAATGCCAGAAGTAAGGGTGCAAAATCGTATTTGCCCCGTCGTATGTTAAGACACATCGTTAATTTTTAAAGAAACGTTAAATTTAATTATCATTTTCACTAAGCGCTAATCCGACTTGAATCCAATTCGACTTAAAGCAATTGAGAGTTGAATTTTTGAAGGTGCTTCAAGAACAGATTATCTGTTTCTGTTTGCAGTCAAAAAGCTTTAAGAAAAATACAAATGCTGCAGATTTGCACCCCGAGTCAGATGATAGCACCCCAAATTATTGAACTATTTGCATACTTTTTCTAATGTTTATTGTTTCTTATAGAAGTATAGCTCATTGTCTAATAAACGCCTCATAAATTCAATTTTAGAAAGGTCCAACAATTCTACATAAAATTTTAATTATAATTAAAAAAAACAATTTGGTATTAATTATCACAACTCAGAGAAAAAATGGTCTTATGAGGATGCTTATTGTTTTCAGGCTCAACTATGTAGTAGCTGGAAACTTCTTGTGAATAACAACAAAAACGTCTGTAGGATTGCAACATAGCCATCTGATATTTCTGCGGTTGATTTTTTGATCTTGGGCGTTTCAGGGTATTTTATTTTGTTTAAAATATCTTTTAATCAGATAATTCGCTGTTCTCCTTTTTGCTTCGACATGAACTGCCTTCTGCCCATAACGTAAGATTTATACCGGAGATCCTTATAGACAACTCGACGGATGAGACCCGCATAAATAAATAAAATAAAAAAATTCTGAATGTTGAACATAACTGAATGTTCCTCGTGTTTTTTGTGTTTTGCAAAAGATTTTGATTTGAATTAGAGATTTCTAAATCTGTGCAAATTGCATATATGCCGACTATAACTGCATGACTCTCATTTCTTGAGTTAAATTGAAGTTGTCCATGTCTTATCTGAAAAAGAGCAAAAAGCAAAATAATGGCCTCGGCAAGTTAGAGCATGTCCTCAACTACCGGGTGCACCCTTTAACCGTAGAATTGGCATGAAAAGTTTGTGAAATTTTTCCAATTTTTATATAAGGTTTGAAAGTAGATATATATGGATTTATACAAAAAATAATGAACATTAAAGAAAATAGTCAAAACGTTGGCTTAATGGCTCAAATTACCAAACAAAAATTAAAAATAATGGCTTAGAATTATTGCTTACGTATATTTGGTGGCACTTAAAAGCAGACCCTAACTTAACCACTCAGAACTTTAGAAGTATATTTTTGATTAGTTTTAGTAATATTTTATGAAATAAATGAGTTAATTTTGTAGGTTATCTACAGCTTGTTATCCCCAAAACAAAAAAAATTTATATCGGCTTGTCCAAGTTTTTTCCTAAACTTGGATTCTTCGTGCTTTCCGAAGGTATAGTTACATTAGTTAAACTATGAAAATCGTCCAAAATTTCCAGTTGGGGGATTTTGCACTTAAATGTATGTATATATGTATGCATGGGCATGTATATATGTGACAATAATTATATTTAATAATTCGTTCACACGATTGCGCTAGTCATGTCGAAATGGCAATATCTGCATGTAAAGAACAAACATTGTGCATAGTCCTGACAAACACACACACACACATACCCGTATGATATTCATTATTGAGCTCATATGGCCAACACAATGCCAGAAAAATTATGCTTAGTCACAAAAGAGTTGTATTGACGTATGTATACACATGCATGCATGTAGTAAACCAATTTGAAGGTGCGGTACGGGCATCGATTTCCGATGTTCTTTTTCAACGCTTTGTCTTCAGCTGTTCTAAGAATAGTACCATGTTAAGCAATAGTTTTAAAATACGCTATTGGGCGTGGGCGCAATCTGTTTAGTATTATAATTATTAGTTTTGTTTTTGGTTTACCCAATTTGATTGAAATTTATTGTTCTAAATAATGACTTCACCAGTGCCTACACCTGCCATTGGGTTCTCATACTTTTACTGATTGGATGAATGTACTTAAAAAGATCTTTAACACTTTCGTCCTCTTAAGGATAACTATTTTGAAGTGATATATAACATTTGCAATGAAAGAATTGTAGGGAATGGGCTTTGGAGGAAAAGGTGAAGGGAAGTTTGTACCAGTAGAATAGCCTTATGTTTTGTGTCCCGTGATCAAGCAACTCGCAATTATAGTTAATTCCTTCCATTTCAGTTTGATTAGGAATTTCGGCATTTTTAGGAAGCTCTTACTTACTCTCGAAGGTAAGTGTACAAAAGGAAAAGTTTACTTTAGATTAGGTAAAATACTGGGTACGATCTACAGAAAAGGTGGCGCAAAATTAATCATGCAATTTTATTTTTTACTAACTTTTTCATTGATAAAAACTTAATTTTGAGTGATGAACATTTTTATTTTGATCTTTACGTGCTTCAGTGCTTTGTATACTGCAGCAGTCTAGTTCACAAATGTCAAATATAATTGATGTACGATATATCAAATATCATTGAGCTACCGTGCCAATTAAAAAAATTATAAACCTTCCGATACATATATATATATATATATAACTTGCGCGTACACCCTTTTTAGGTGTTTGGCCGAGCTCCTCCTCCTATTTGTGGCGTGCGTCTTAATGTTGTTAAACCTTCCGATACGGTGATCAATTTTGCGCCACCTTGTATATGTTAAGGTTGCACTAAAGATCTTCCATTCATAGAAGGGCATTTTACATTACCAGCAAAAATGCAGTAAAAATAACTTCCATCACCCCTGAAGCAGAAGCCAATCAGTCGTCTGAGTAGATTTCAACAAAATTCTAATAATTTTTCGTTACCCATACTTTTTGATATTTTGAAAAGTGCCCACTAAAAAAACAAAAACAAAAATTAGTAACAAAAACAAAAATACTTCCTGCCAATGACAAAGAAACAAATTTGAAATTAACTAGCACTTCAAGATCCGCATCAATAAACCAAAGACTTGAGGCACAAACCTGGCAATAAAATAATACGTTGATAGTGCACAAACCACCAAATTTCAATAATTGCAAAGGCCATTCACGCTTTCAAATTCATAAATGAAACAAAGCACTTATATAACATGCACATAGACATAAAATAAGCAACAAAATTTGCAAAAGAGAAAAAAACAAAAACAAAGCTGTAAAATGCCAGAATTAGAGCAAACATTTTGCAAACGTAACAAATGCGCCAAGTTGAAAGTTAAGCAAAACAAAAAAAGAAACCATAAAGCAATAACCAAATACACACTGGCCACTCAGCTTTCATCGTTATTTTATGATATAAGGTGAGCAAAAGTTAGGCTACTGGACGCCAAAACAAGAGCACAAATCAATTTTGTATAACAGAAGTGGCAGCAATAAAAATAACAGCAAGTGTAACTAAACAATGAAACTAAATCAACCTTTACCATAACTTTAAACTATTCAAAAAGCTCATTCAAATAAAAGCAAGAAAAAATAGAAAAAAAACTGAAAATCCAAAACGTACCTATAAAAGCCACAGCTGAGGCAATGACATAATTCGCATTGCTACCGCAGAATGAAGGGTAAAGGGAACGTGGCAGAGTATGTACATGCGTTTGACCACTGTGGGCACCAGCTGCGCTTGCGCTAACGCCAAATATAGGCAAAAACGCAATTACGCGCTCACACACACATGCATATGCGAAAGCATGTATACGGTTACAGGGCAACAAGCAGGAATCGCAGAGTAAGCGACGACAGCGGCCAATCATCGAAACAATTGTGGCGCACGCCAGGAAAGTGCCAGCCTAATAAAAAGACAAATACATACTTCGATAAATTTTATGAGCCCTGTTAGACTCTGAAAAGCATTATGGCTCCTAAGTAGATAAACAGCGGCCGCAATAGCTACAACAGCAGCAGCAGCAAATGCGGCCGAAAAAAGTAGCGAATCTCAATAAAAATAAGCAATTGAGTTTTTTTGTTTATTTCTTCTCTTCATAACCTGCGTATTGGCTCACCATACCTAATGGAAGTAAGCGCTTATAATAAGCATGAAAATGAAATGAGTCAAAGCGGCTGGATAAATGGTAGGAATGAATAAAATTACAACGAAAAGTTTAATGTACTTACAAAGTGCGCGTTGAGGCAGTGAAGTAACAGTGGGGTGGGTACTGACCATTGTAACTTCATTAGCTTATCTCTACCTCCCCACTGAGTGATTCAATTGCAATTTAGCAAGTCGCTGAAGGCCTTTGTTACTCTTTCAACAGCCAGTTAACCAGCGCAGCGGCATGGCGAAAGTGATACCGTTGTAAAATGCAATTGTGTCCAGCTGCAATCGGAGCTGTTGTTCCTTTTTATAGGTCAATTGAAAGTGAAGGCTTCATTTGGGAAAATGCGAAAAAAAGTTATACATAAATTGAACCGTATTTATGGGGCGGCTGGTGAGTTTGGAATTTTTCCTAATTTTTGGAAATCACATCTAATAAATATGGCCACGGACGCATTTCTTCGGTGGCAGAAAAGGCATTAAAGTTATTGTAATTTGAATTGTGATGTAAATAGTAGCGTCATAGTTTCTCTTTCTCACTGATTTTTCAATAAATATTTGAATACTTTTGTTAACTAATTTTCATCATACTATTTGGCATTTACTGTCTGAAAAGTATCTGGAGGAGTACTTAGAAAAAATATTTCTCTGGTGCAATAAACTGATTTCATCACTCCCTTTGCTTACTTTTGTTTCTTTGCTTTAACAGTTCCTTAAAAAATGGAAACCATCAGTCGAGAAGTTGACTGCATTAACTGTGTAAGTGATGATGACAGGCGTCGAAGGGAAAGTACGAACATATTATTGAATCTGAATTTCTTTCTTGTGGTCGATAGTGTAACCTTTTTGAAGTAATAAAAAAATATACACACAAATGTTTCGCGTATTTTTTCTATACAAAATTTTACTTTATTCGCGCCACTTTTTTCATGCATGCTCCGCATATTTAGTTCACATGGAATCTCGCAGTAGAAAATATAGTAATATTCGCCGCAAAATATAGTAATAAAATATAACCTCCTTGACATTTGGGTCGTTTTTGCAGCTTGTAAGGAGAATATAAAAACTATTACGCTCAATACTTATAATATAATATTTTCCTCAAACTTTCAATTAATATCTCTAAGAAGTCATCTATTTTTGATGCTAGTTGAAATTAAAATGCTAATTTATTCCCAATAAAGTTAAGTATTTGGATTTTAAAAAGAAAATTAACACTTTAAAGCAGAAATGAGCAATTAATGTCACCTTTAATGCCGTTTAAAACAAACGAGAAGTCAAGTATCGATCTTCTGCTCTCTAAGGGCTTCAAGTTGGTGAATAGCGGACGGGTAAAAAAAAGTGTTTAAGATTTGTTTCATATTTGGCATCATTTTTGGAGGTTGTGAATTTAAAAAGCAAAGAAAATTTTACCTTATTTTACTGTTGTAATGAAAAGTCCACAATTACCCAGTAAAAAAAAGGAAATTATTTTATTGAAACTGAAAAGCGAACGTCTAGTCCTAAAACT
>JAYXIM010042731.1:0-66008 GCA_037575425.1 Anastrepha fraterculus
AAAAAAAACAACCTTCAAAAAATTTAATATTGCTTTATGTCAAATTCACTTTACAAACTCTGGCGTACTAAAAATATAATTTCGTTTGAAACTTTCGCCGGAAACAACGTTACTTTTAACTGTATCGTTTAAACAGCGTCGTAAATGCTTTGTAAGTTTTTGTTTTTTCTTGGATTACCATGAAATAAGAGGACACTTTTTTGTACTTTATGTTGAGAAATGGAATAAAACCAAATAAATAAGATGCCTGCGTACTTTGTTTTGTCTATTTTGGCAAAATATTATTTAATATTGAAGTTTAATAGAGGGTCCGGCACTCTAAGCGTAACCAATTTTAGACCGCTAGCTCAGCTGTCTGTTAGTTGGCTAAATGACAGTCCAGAGGATTATTTACAAGCGCGCGGAAGAATTTTGCCGAGAGTAAACGCGAAAAAAGAAAATCTGTAATGGATTTCAAACTTAATAGTGGGATTGCCTTATATTATATTTGACTGGAAGATCACAACCAGCGATTGTTCGTGAGCTCAAGCACCTCAAAATAAATAAGGTTTTGTTTATCGCCCCATTACTGGTTACATGCTAATGTAGCATAGCGAAATGTCATGGAGGTGCTTATCAAAAGACTGCAACGTCACGTGAAATGGTTCAAAAAGTGAAGGAGCGACTTGAGCGAAATCCCTGACGAAGTGCCAATCAAATGTCCAAAGATGTGAAAATATCTCACCGTAGCATCTGCCGCATACTAAAAATTGATCTCAAAGTCAACCCATAGAAGATCCAAATGGCGCATGATATCACACCAAAGCAGCAACAAGTCAGACTTGAGAGAGTGAAGGAGTTGCTTCGCTTGGACGAAAGCGGTCAATTTCCGTGTTCCGAACATTGTGTTTTCTGACAAGAAAATTTTTCAAATTGAGCAATTCGTAAACTCCCAAAATGCTAGGGTTCATTTGACCGACCGTTCATAGGAGAATATGAGTCATCAATTGGTCACCAAGAGGCAGCATCCGCCACATTTAATGCAACCGCAGATGGGCGCTCTCCAATCGTTTTCATCGAGCCTGGCGTCAAAGTAAATGCGAAATATTATCGCGAAAGTATTCTAGAGGTTGCTTTGAAGCCCTGGGCAGACAAATATATCAGTGGCAAACGATGGACGTTTCAACAGGACTCGGCACCGTCTCACAAAGCTCTAGTGAACCAAGAATGGCTAAAAAACAACGTTCCGAACTTCATGACGTCCCCACAATGGATCTCAAATTCACCAGACGCAATTCCAATGGATTATTCTCGTTGGGCCATTTTAGAGAGCAAGGTTCGACCTAAAATATTCACCAGTCTCGAGGCGCGGAAAAAAGCCATTCTGCGTGAGTGGGCCAAAATACCTGCAAGTTACATTGGGAAACCAAGCTAAATTTATCGCCTTTTCAATTAGTTACACTTCAAGTGCCGGACCCTGTAGTTGCGGGAATTGTGGAATATAGCTTATGTCACTGCTGCATTCTTCATTAAAATTGTTGCTGACTAAAATAGATATTCACCACTGCAAGAAATATCTCAGCAATTAATAGGTTCTAAAAGAATGCGTTCTGCTAATCAAGAGGCCACAGTTCAGCTGTAAGGCCTAGGTAATAGCGAAGGTGGGCAATTCCACTTTCAACAAACCCTAATACGGCAGTCAAACAAATTTTCAAAACACTTATTCCTGGAGTGTGGATTCATTTCGTTTTTAGTAAAATTTGCAAAAACTAAAGGGGAATCGACGATGGCATCAGTTATATCTAATTCGATCTAGCCTAAGCAATAAAGTTTTACCCGCAAATATGCATGAATTGCTTAACTGCAAGAATTGAAAATTACTAAATTAAAATGATGAAATTTATGGTTCCTTTTTATTGATTACTTTAACTGCCAATCATTCTATCTGCCAACGCATTGAAAAAGTGCTATTTTTATTTCCCAAAGTTTTACAAAGATTTTATCGACAAAATCAAAATCACATACATACACTTACTTATGTGTATTTGCTTGTGTAGGTTTGTGAGTGTGCCTTTTCACACAAAGTAAAATTAAAACTACTTTAAAAAGTAAATAAACTTTGACCAACTCATACCATTCCAAATATATTACATTTTGCTAACAGTGCTTTAGCAAAACTTTTATCATATCAACTAAAACAACAAAATAGAATCAATTCATGCCGCACATACAGAAATTCACTCTCCATTTGCCGACACGCTGTGATTCATCTTTTTCAACTTTTACTACCGTTTTTAGTGAATTGGGCTATATTAAACAAACAAAAGATTAATTTTGGAATAAGCTACAACAAATTTAAGAACAAACAAGCTGAGAAGTGGCAAAGTTCGGCCGAAAGGGAAATTTTTTATACGCGGCGTATATTTTAAGTGCCTTGTCAAAGTAATAATAGTATGAGGATAGCTTTTAGTGTGCGTAACGGTGTATGAGATTTAAACCGGAAAAACAGCAACTTTATTTGCTTTTGGATTAAATGGGCCATGGATTAAGCAAATGTGTACACGCTTCGGTAAATAATATTTCTAGAATTCGAAGAATATCAAAGTTTTTCGGATTATTCGTTCGATCCTTATTTATTTTTTTTAGGCCGATAACATTTGCTGCTAGTTGCCATAATTCTATAATAAACGGCCTTTCAAAAAAAAAAAATAAATAAATAAAACATGTAAAACTTTAGATTCTCTCAGGTTTCACTATTTTTTATTCAAAACACGGCTCACTTAAATACGTTTCATGAATTTGGTCTGCCAAGCCTTTTCCTATCCACCTGTGAAGCAGTTTGCTCAAATTTTTTTCACTAGGCTTTAGATTGTCGACTCATTCGGACGATTATTTTCACCAAAAAATTACGAATTTTGCGATCGGCCATTTTCATAACAAGTTTCAATAATTTTATCGCTTTGTTCTATCGTTTAGAATTGTACTACTGCGGGCAAAAAGTAAGGTGAATTTATTTGTCAACCTTCACGGGATTAAAATTTCGCTCTTGTTATTTTTTCATGAGTTGGCATCACTGTTAATAACATCTGGGCCAACTTTCATGTGAATGTCATTATCAGTAATATATTTACGCTTGTGTTTACCAAACGACCAACAGTGCATTTTTCGATGTTTACAATGTCTGATTTGATTGAGCAGAGAAGTGCCTCAAATTTTGTTTGCTTAATGAAATTTCGGCTGCGGAAACGTTTAGCATGTTGCAGAAGGCATTTGGTGATTCGACCATGTCGCAGAAAAATGTTTATAAGTGGTACAAAGACTTCAAAGAGGGTCGAGAACGTGTTGATGACTTGGAGCGCTCCGGACGACCATCGACGTCAACAGATGACCAACACGCCAATAAAGTGAAGGAGTTAGTGCTCAAAAATCGTCGGTTGACTGTTAAAGACCTTACTGATATGATCGGAATATCAGAAGGATCTGTGAAAACCATTTTGAAAGACCATTTGGGCCTACGAAAAGTCAAATCTCGTTTGGTACCGAAAACTCTCAATTTCTTGGAAAAAAGTCGTCGCGTTGATGTGTGTGAAACAATGCTTTCAGCCTATCAGGACAAGCTCAAATGCATCATTATGGGAGATGAGACTTGGATTTATGCTTACGACCCTGAAACAACCGACCAATCAAGCGAATATCGTGCTAAAGGCGAGGCCAGACCGAAAAGAGCACGTCAAAGTCGTTCAAAAATAAAGGTCATGATGACAGTTTTTTTCGATTTTCGTCGTATGCTGCACTATGAATTCCTTCCACCTGGCCAAACTGTTAATAAGGAATATTATTTGAGCGTTATGCGTCATTTACGTGAAGCAATTCGTCTGAAAAGACCAGAATTATGGGACAACAACTCTTGGTTTTTGCATCACGATAATGCACCGTCTCACACTACACTCGTTCTTCGTGACCATTTCGCCAAAAATTCCACGCATATCGTTCCGCAACCACCATATTCGCCTGATTTGGCTCCGTGTGACTTCTGGCCGTTCCCAAAACTCAAGAGACCACTCCGGGGAACGCGTTTCGAGTCGATTGAGGAGATAAAAGCTGAATCGAAGAAGGTGCTGATGGCTATACCGGAAATGGACTATTTGGCATGTTTCGGGTATTGGAAAAATCGTTGGCATAAATGTATTTCATCGAGAGGGGATTATTTTGAAGGGGATGAAATTGATTTACAAGAATAAATAAAGATTTTTCATTTTACAACCAAATTCACCTTATTTTTTGTCTGTCTACTTGACATATGTCAAAGATGACAAAAAAGAGTAGTGTTTAAAAACTTATTCACTACTGATGCCCAGATATAACTTTTTAAGGACCCTTTATAATCTTTTTTGATTATATTTCAGGAAGGTAAATAAGTAAAACAAAATGGTTTTGCTTTGCATATTCCCTTGTGAAGTTAAAATGTAAATATTTTAAGTATTCGAAGACTACCAATTCCCTTTGTAAATAGTTGTAGAAGTTGCAGATTTAACCACTCTCTGTTTTATCTCTATCTTTGTTTCTTTATCCTTATCTTGGTCTGTATTAAAATTCTGCTCTATATCTTAATTTTTTTGCTTTACCTTTGCCTTTATTCTCAACTCTGTCTTATTTTTACCTTTATCCCTATTTTTACTTTCATCCTTTCGCGTATCACCTGTACCTTCGTTCTTGTATTAATCTTAATCTGAATTTCATTGCTAAACTGCTGCTTAACACGTTTCTTTAATTGATATAAGGCATATACAAGGTGAAGTTCAAAATAAACGAGACTGAGCTAAAATCGAAAAGACAGGGGATTTGTTCTGATAACTTCGATTTTATTTATTCAAAATGGTCCCCTCTAGCCTCGATACACTGTTTTGCGTGATCTAAAAGCTTTTCGAAAGAGTGTTTTAGGTCTTTGGCCGGAATGTCCTTCAGGATGTCGGTAAAAACCTTTTGCATGTCCTCTATGGACGCAAAACGTTTTAATTTCATGACCAAATGCAGTTTTCGGAATAGGTAGAAGTCACAGGGAGCCATATCAGGCGAATATGGTGAGTGATTGATGGTTAAAACGCGATTTCTAGTCAATAAATCAGTCACAAGAGTGGATCGATGAGATGGTGCATTATCATGCAATAAGCGCCAGCTTCCTCCTTCGCGGTATTCAGGACGAATTCGACGAATGCGATTCAACAAATGCTTCAAAACGCCAAGATAGAAAATTGAATTGACGGTTTGGCCTGTTGGTACAAACTCCTTGTGCATAACTCCCTTGGAATCGTAAAAACAAATGAGCACCAAATCGGTTGTGACTATTATTTAGGTGACTTGTGAATAACTTTTCAACTCTAACCTGGCGTTCTTAAACTGAACAAGTAAAATCTGCTGGCAAGGAGTGTTAAACGGGTATATAACAAGATGATTGAGGAGCAGTTTAAGGAATTTGTTAATGTTTCTTTCCACATACATACAAATTAACTGTGCATAACTTACCCAAAAAGGCCGGTATTGCACCCAGCGGCATCACGAACAAGCTGACTAGAAGGTCGGCTATCGCCAGCGAGAAGAGAAAATAGTTTGTTACATTTTGTAACTTTTTGTCGCGTGCCACAGCCAAACAAACAAGAATGTTGCCAAGACCACCGGCAAATATGAAAAATATGACACAAAGGAAAATCCACTCATAGTCGCGCTGCTTCGATAGCTTATTGCCAAGCGAGTAGTCGACGCTGAGGTTGCGTGGGCCCCACACTGAAGCTGCTGATTTGCTCGGCTGTTCGGTGGTGATGCTTAGGGGGAATTGCGCCGTGCTAACATCACTTATGGCGGAACTGCTGCCATTCAACAGCATATCAAAGGCATTCCACGACCAGAGCGCATCATCATCATAAGCACCTGCTAGCCAACTGTGGTTGAATTGTTCAGTGGTGGCATTTAGCAGTTGAGCGCCGAATTGTGGCAACCATTCACTGGCATTCAGTCTATTACTACTACTACTGAGGAATTGCTGCCAAGCGCTACTCAATGGATGGTGGCTGAAATCGCTGCTGGCGCTTAAGCTATCAGTCAAATTATGCTGGAACGAGTCATCAGATGCTGCAGCAGGCAGCGATGCATGGTAGGCAGGTGATTGTGTAAGTGATGCGGTTATTTGTTCGTATTGAATGCGCAGGTAACAGATAAAGTCATCTAAAATAGAATCATTGCTGCTGTTTGAACCAAAGTTTACGTTCCTTGTATTTGTCGCCACATTGACAGCATCAACGGTATTAAACATATTCGCAGTAGTGGTTGTTGCTGTGGCTGCCGTCTGCATGCTGCTCTCCAATATGCTGGTGGCTGTCGTTGATTCATCACAGTACAGCGTTTGACTTTGTACTACGTTGCATGTTGAAGTTGCAGTTGTTGTTGCTTCACTAATATTAATACTATTAACTAAATGACTAAGAGGATCATCTTGTAATTGCTGTAGTTGTTCCGGCTGCTTTTGCACGAGCGCCAAATTAAAATCGACCACCGGCTGCTGCAGCTGTTGCACTATCACTTCTGTATTCATTACGCAATTGACACCGTCCACCCGTGGGGCACCCAACGTTTCGGACACCGTTGCCGTGAGTCCTTCGCCAATATCATTTTTCTCCACCTCAACTTCTCCATCCTCCTCATTTGCCGTGATCGGCCGGCATTTGTAGCGCGCCCTACGCAACGCCGCATTGAATTGACTGAGCACGCAGTGGTAGGTTTGAGTGAGCGGCGATGGCGGGTAAGTGTTGTCAACGTCAGTTGGGTTTGTTGTTTGCACACTTTGTGCTGCTCCATCATTGCTGCTGCTGCTGCCCACATCACTGTCACTGGTGCTGTCTTTGATGTTTGCTTTTGGCCCACACCAGATGTCTGCTTCCCAGAGTTGGGTCCACGCAGTATTTGCCAGCCGGCAGCTGTATGGTTGGGTGATGTTGGTATTTGCTGTTGGAATTGTTGTTGATGTCGTGTGTGATGCTCTACTTGATCCATCGCCAAATATTTGTTGCATATCCATTTCATTATAAAGCAGTGGGAGGGCGCTGTATGACGTGGGCTCTCACTTCTTTGGTCTCATGTGGCGCAAAAACGGTGAAATCGTCATTTTATTCGCGTTTATTATACACAGATTAGTTTCATATTTTCGTGATACAAATCAAAGTGGAATACGTTGAGACTCTGCAAAGAAAGTCATAAAATTTTTCGTGAGCAAATTATCCAAATCATAAAAAATTGTAAAATGTGAAGTTCAAAACTTATTACAATATCTTAACTTTCACTTTGGTACTAAACGGTATTTCAAAAGTGACGCCTAGATGCCAGTGGTGATTTTTTGGTGGAAGTAGTCATCCGAATTCGTTGACAATTCAAAGGCTAGTGAAAAAATTTCAAGAAACTGGTGCCGCGCATAGAAAAAGGACTGGCTGACCAAAAACTAGAGGCCTTGGTGAGAATATTGTTGCTGTAGCGCAAAGTGTTGCTCAACAAACTTCAACATCGATACCTCGACGTTCTCAACAATTAAACATTCATGAATCGGCAATTTGGCGGACTTTCCCTGTAGACGGACCCATGGTGGATTCCTAAATGATTAAATTTTTCATACATAATTCTCAAGAGTTGAATTTGGAATAGAATTAATGAAACCTGAAAGAATCAAATTTTTACATGTTTTATTTTAAAACAACATCTGGCACGTCTTTTGAAATACGCTTTATTTATATATTCATATATTCGAGAGTTTGGTCCAATTTAAAAACCATTTGAGGTCAGTTATTAAAATTTTATTTTCCGGAGGAAATCAGGAAATCATCATTCAATTTTAACTATTTTTGCAGGGTTTAGAATTTAATCATCTAACACTTAAAACATATTTTCAGGACAAGCCTGGATTTAACCACAGTGGTAACAATTGGAGGAAAGCTTTTATCCCGAAAACTGGTAAAAAGGCGGGCCTTAGCCTGAAAGCCTATGAAGTCCATAAGCTTAACTTCTTTCCTACTCAAAGTCATGGAAAAAATAATTGATCAATACTTCTTCAGTAGATTTGTTTATCCTAGGAATTTGCCTCTCCATATTGAACAATGTGCTTACCAGTAAGGCAAGTCAACAGAGACTTTTGTACATAGCCTCACGACTAAGATCTAAAAGGCGTTGGCTGGTGAAGAAATTGCCCTGCGTACACTGGCTGACATTACGGGGGCTTTTGATAATGCTTTTTTAAGCTCTATTGAGTAAGGGATGGTTAGAAAGGAAAAAGGTAAACTAATCATAACGTGGGTTCTCAAAATGCTGGAGAATAGCACAACAATCTTTGACACTGGGAAGCATGCAAATTACTAAAGCTCTACAAGGAAGTTGGTGCAAGAGTAGCTATCTTCTCAGACAGTCAAGCAGCTATAAAGACTCTAACTCCATTTCATCCAAACTAATCTTACAGTGTAGAGAGGAGCTGGAATTGCTTAGTCATTGGCTTGAAATCACTCTGATATGTGTTCCCGGTCATAGGAACATACGGGGTAATGAGATAGCGGATGAGCTAGCAAGAAAAGGTTCGACACTAGAAATAGCAGAGACAGTGGCAGTCTGCACCCCATTCAACACATTAAAAGAATCCAATAATTCACACTATCATGGAAAATGGAAGCAATTAACTACATGTATTACAACAAAAAGCACATGGCCGTCGTACAAAATCCAAAGGACGAATGATCTGTTAGGATGCTCTCGGCCAAACATCTCACGCATCACTGCAACCCTTACAGGCCATTGGAAAGTAGGAGATCATGCAGCTAGACTCAACCTACCTTTCAATCCTATCTGCAGAATCTGTCAAGCCGAATGGGCGAAGGAAAGTCTTTTGTACTACTTTTGTGAATGTCCGGGGCTAGCTAGGGCAGGACTCCGCTCCTTTGGTAAGCCTTTCTTGCAGAAAATTAATGAGACATCGAGATAACAAATTTCCTGCTATACTTGAACCTCACTAAATGGATCTGACTTGGAATAAAAAACAGAAAAAAAGAAAGACATCATCACACGAGGACAGTGGCAGTAAAACGGTGCTGGTCACTAATTAGGATTAATTCAGTGGAAATACTCAATCACTTCACCAACAACAACAAAGTGAATAATTTTTCTAAAATGAGTACAAAACGAGAGAGCTTTTCCGTCGAGTACAAAAAGGGAATCGTGGAAGACTCCAGGGGTGTAAATCTTTCAGCATTTTGTAAAGAGAAGATGCTGGATCTCCGTATGGTTTGTAAATGGCATGCAGACTACGATTCGCGTCTACCCGCGTCAACTGGTGGAGCAAGAAAATGGGGAAAAACACAGAGTTGGATCAGGTCGGTACCCGTTATTTTCTGAGTTGGAAGATTACATCTGGGAATGGATTGCGGGCAGGAGAACAATGACTTTGGTTGTGCGCAGGGCTGATATTCAAAAATTTGCCCTTGAAATAGCAAAATAGCAATTGAATTTGATATATCCACAATTTTAAGAATATACATGTATATAAAAATATATCCACAATCCAAAAATTTAAAGCCTCCTCACTGGTTGGACAACTTAAACGATATGAACTGTATCTAAGGAGATCAACAACATTGTTTAAGCTGGAAGACAATGAAGTCGTTAAGTGTGCACTTCCGTTTAAGCTTTTCGTTGATGGCATCGATTTTTGGAAATACCAACTCTCCAACATGATGGATGAGACCGCGATATTCCAAGGACAAGGAGCTCAAACGACAGTTCACCAAAAGGCTTCTCATCAATTTACGTTCCTTCTACCGGTTACAATAGTGCACGTGTGACCTGTATTTCAGCGATTGAATGTGAAAAAGTCTGGTGCACACAAGCAGTTATAAGAAAGTGAGTTGATTTTATGCTGCCACCACTGTTAAGGAGTCAAAATAGAGGTTTACTAGTTTGAGATACAGCCAATACTCATCGTGCTACAGACATGAAAAACTTTCTTGCTGAGAGGAAGATTGATCAAATAATGATTCTGGCAGGAATGACTGGTTAGCTTCAAACACTTGACGTTGCAATAAACAAGCCATTCAAGGATCATTTGCGAATGGAAATCAATGAATATATTGAAAACAGAATGGTGAGAAATCATCGAGGTAATTTTGTAAAACCAGACTTACAAGAAGTTGTGAATTGGGTAAAAAATACATGGGACAAAAAAGAGAGTAATACAGTATCTTATTTTCGGAAAAAGACGGTATTACTAAAACAACAAGATAACATTCGCAAATAAGATTACACTTAAAGCCACCATTTAGTGGCTATGCCTGAGTTTGGTATCCTCACAAAACTAATACGACTGTGCAAGATGACTTTGAGCGCTACCGCAAAGTCCATCAGATTTGGAAGTATCCTCTCCGAGCCGTTCGATAACAAAGAAAAATGTTTGGCGCTGCCGACCTAAGCCACACTGGTACTATTTGCTACAAGAGCACCATGCTGCTAACATATGCCGGCAGATGAGAAAGTTTTGGGAGCTTTAGAGAGAAATTCTACGTAAGATCTTTGGTACCTTCCGCGTTGGTGAGGAGTTTCGTTCATGTACGGTGGGGCAGGGAGCTGAGTGAGCAATGTAGTGACATGGAAATAGTTAAGTATGTAGAAGCATGCAGAAGCCACGTAGGCTTGGCCATATCACCTCTATGAAATAAAACGCTCCAGCAAAGCGAATATTCTACTGGATTTCCCAAAAAGGTTGACGAGAGAGGGAAAGACATCTTCGTTGGAACGACCAAGTGCAGCAGGACCTGTCAGCCTTCGAGAATTCTAAATCGCACAAACTGGCGCGCTATTTTGGATTCGGTCAAAACCGATCCATGGTTACAGCGCCAGATAAGTAAGTTAGTGCACAAGGCGGCTACCGTAGCCATAAAAAAGCTTTGTACGATGAGCGCAAAAGACGCAACAACACCAAATAAAAAAAAATTGCCGCTCAGATTCATCGTAGTTGCGTGGATCTACCATTTGTTGAAAAATATCACGACTCATACCGCAATAGGATGCCAAACACCCAACAAATGATTTAAGCGCTAATTAAAAAAAAATAGCTTTTCTGTGAGCAGAACGTAAAAAAAAGATAAAAAGAATCAAGCAATTTGCTGACTGATGAATTAAATATTAAATATTAATTAAAAATTTCCCCATTAAAGCCAAATGCGAATATTTTGTTTAAGCATTCAAATTCATTGTAAACTAAAAATCAGCAAAATTTGTATTTTTTGGCTTTTTTGCCTACTTCATAAGCTCAATAACTGCCAATAATTTATTAATTTCGCCATTTAATCTAATGCAAAAAAAAAATGCAAAGTTAGAAAAAATTTTTATGATGTACATATTATATAATCACACATATACATATCTACATGCAAATGCACGAGTGTTTTCCTCTAGAAAAAAATCTATGCTGACAGTATTTAGGTACGTTAACATTCAATAATCCGGCGCTACAAAATACAAACGCAAAAATACAACAACTTGTCCTAGAAAAATAACTGAATAATTGATAGAATACTAGTTTATTTTTCAGATTTACAAACACATATTTCTTTTCTATTTTTTGTTTACACGTATAACTTTTTATTTGGTTTCAAAAACCGCATTTATACGAATGCACAAATAGTTGCTTCAGTGACGAATAATAACCAATTTCGTAGCGAATATACGAAATGGTTTATGAATATATTTTTTAACTTTTTTGAGATTCAATGAATGAAGTAAATTAAAAATATATCACCATTGAGTGCGCTTCAATTGTGCGGGTTTTCCAGCCACCACACATAGGAGTATTTGTATGGAAAAGCCGGTCATAAGTCGAAAAAAAATATGTCTAATCTCATCACAGAAATTATCTTCTTGAAGGTAGGTAAACGGTTTATCAAATAACAGACACGCCAGAATTTGCACAGCGTTTGGTGCCTGAGCATTGTTCATTGGAACCTAGTCATTGTTTTAACCATACACCTTTGTTCTCGTCATGTGTAATGGTTAATTGTGCTTTTCTTTTGTGAAGTGAATGAAAAAATCTTGTTTGGCATGGAACGGCAAGGTATGTACTCTATGGTAACAATACCTTTTTTAGTTTCATGACAAGATTGCATACCAAGTGAGAATTTTTAGGTCCTAGTAAAAAGTATTTCTTTTTTACTAAAATTTAGCAAGCAATAGTGTTTTTAAATAGGTCTCAGATCTAAAATTGTTAGTGTGATCATAATATTTGAACCCTTGTCAAATATAAACGGTAATAAAATTGTCCCCGCATATCCACAATTTTTTTTTTTTTTTCAGTTCTAAAAGTTTCTTGGCGAAAATCACTTGTTCTCTCTGTTATGACATTTTTTTATGTCGCCTATAAACATAGAAAGAATGTCTTTGCCCAAGTTCCTAAAAGTGTCTTCACAGCCGACTGAATATAAATGCTCAAAACATAACCTAAAAACGTTGTTGTGTTGAAACGGGGCAAAATTTGCGTACATTTTGTAACTTTTGGAAAAATTGTATTAAACTATGAATTAAACATGTAATTTAATAAAAAAATGAACTTCATTTTAAAATTAAGTTTTAAAAATCATTTTTCTCGTTTTCTCGATAATGTCATTAGAGATGTGTTAGGTTAGGTTTTGTCGGTTGGCAGACCTAATTTTCATTGAAATATAAATGAAGACATTTATTCTTAAAATACATTATCAAAACGTCTACTTTATTACAATTTGAAGGCATGTGTTTTTGCAATGTGGATACAAATTTTTATTGATTTTTCAATTTTTTGAAGACCCAGAAACCTCTTCTCGGATCATTGAAATTAATCAAGGGCTTATAGAGCGATTAAGAGTTATTTTAGAAGTTATTTCAAGCGGCTACGATGTTTCATAGATCCTGTTAAGTTTGATAGATATGCACAAATTACAGCAAAACTTTACACAGACTTTTATGACTGACACCCAATATCTCCTACACTCCATAAGGTATTAATACACGGTGTCATGGTGATCACTCATGCCAATTTACCAATTGGATAGCTATCAGATTTTTCCCGAAAATTTTCTAGAGTAGAGGGCAACAGAGATATTCTGAACAGGTTGTTATTAACATCTGACCCATTCTTGAGCTGGACTAACAAAAAGAAAAATAAAAGAAAAGAAAAGCCGTTTTCTGAAGAGACAAAGAAACTTCTGATTCCGGGTACACCGATATTTTCAAGTATTCAAGTACTAGAAAAAAAAATCACAAACCATTTATTATACCTATGCCGTTTATCAATAACTTACAAGGTACATAAGTGTGAAATAGATATATTTTTATTTAATTTTGTTTTATTATTGCGAAATATATTACCGATATGATTCATAAACGTGTTTTATTAATAAATGTATTCGAAAAAAGCACTTAATAATTTTGACCGGTTTTTTGACTGAAATACTCCTATGTGCGCCAGTGAAAATTTATATATTTTCTAATGTTAAATCTACTTTTATATTGAGAAAGAAATTTAAGTAGTGAGCGTTTCCATGTCAAATGATTCACGTATTTTGAGTTTTGTCGTCAATTCTCCTGAAAATTGGTTTATTGGTAGACTTTATTATAATAAGCATTGAACTTGAAACATTTTGAAAAAAACTTTATAACTTTGAACTTTAAACCATAGGAATGCTACTTTGTTCAACTTCAAACTCCAAATTTCGGTATAAGGTATTATTAAAGGGAAATTTTTATGGTTCTTTAACATTTAAACAATTATTTTTTAATTAATCAGGATAAAATATTTTGCAATATAACTTCTATGAAAAACAAAAAACAAAATTTTTCGCCCAAAATTTTTGCTACATTTTTTTACCATTTTTGAGAATCATGTTTTTTTTCCATAAAAATTTTTTTTTGTTTGTAAAATTTTTGAAATTTGCCCTTTCAGATGTTTTTAGTTTTGTTTCATTAACAGCTGAGACTATGCTCAGTAACCCTGAAACATTTTTTTTCGTCCAAAATTTTTGCTAATTTTTTTCATCATTTTTGAAAATCACACTCAGATTTTTTGGATTTTTTCCATACAAATTTTATTTTGTTTCTCAAATTTTTGAAATTTTGTCCTTTCACATTTTTTTATTTTTGTTTCATTAATAGCTGCGACTACGCTCAGTAACCCCTGAACGTTTCACTAGGGCATTTTCAACTTTTCAAGTTATATTTAAATACGTACAGCAAATCAGTGAAAAATACTGCTCTAGGGATGTGCTTGCATCCGCACTCGAATGTTTTGCTCGAAGGATGGCTACGTACACTTTCACTTTCACTGTATTTGAATATAACTAGAAAAGTTGAGAATGCCCTTGAGAAACATTCAGCGGCTAGTGAGCATACATAGTCTCAGCAATTAACCCCTTACCGCATGTGAGTCCATATAGGGTATCGCAGTTTTAATTAGATTTTATTTAGAAATTAAGTGTTATAAAATATATTAAACTATTTTAATTCGTCAAATATATCTGTAGCAATAAAAACGCAAACAAATTGTCTATGATTTGATGACATTTCGAAATAATCTCGTTTTTTTGCGACTGGGTGAAAATGCAAAATTCAAGTGCGAGTGATTCATTTTTGAAAAACGATACCGGAAGAAAACGTTAGTGATTTTTGCCAAAAAAAAAAAAAATTTCACGGAGTTGATATGCACATCTTTCTCGACGGGTACTAATTTTTGCGCTTTTCAACTATACTTTAAAACTAGTTTTTATATATAGTTCCGTAAAAGCCACCAACACATACAACGTTTTATTTTATTTTTTCCATTTAATATTTAATATGACAGCTAAATAAAGCTATTTGCATCGCATTTCATGCAGTAAAAGGTTTTGAAAAAATTTAGAAAAAAAAATTTTTTCCCCAAATAATTTTGAAGAAAGAGATACAATTCGTTCCACAAATTTTGGTTCACTTCTTTTTTTCTTAAAATTTTTATATTTTTATATTTTCTTTTATTTTACAACGATTTGTTTGCTATTTGGCAAAGGGTAAGTATTTATTCGAAGAACTCTTTCTGCTCTACAAAACTACAATATGTTAATTGTATTGTTGAGTTATTTAATTTTTTATTAGTTTTGAGGTTAGAAATGGAATACTCAGGAGGCAAAAATCAACATTTTCGACTTCTTTGCTTTTCATCGAGGTTAAAAGGCTGCCGAAACAGCTCGAGACATTTGAGATTTGCATGGAGAAGCTGTCATAGGCGAGTCTGTAGCACGGAAATGGTTTTCAAAGTTATAAAGTGGCGAATTTGACGTCGATGACACATTCCGCAGCGGAAGTCGTTCTGAGTTCGATGAAGAACGTCTCAAATCACTTTCAAGGAGAATGCTGGCCAAACCAATCGTGAATTGGCGGTAAATATGAGCTGCGTTCTATTCTCAATCACCTTCATTCAATGGGATTTACTGAAAAATTGGGAGCCTGGGTGCCTCACGAGCTCAACGAAAAAAAAAAAAAAACAGAAACACTCGCCTTCATATTACTTCTCAGCATCTCACCCGCCATCGAGCAAAACGCGCTTATAAAGAGTAGTTTTTGTACCAAAGCATCAAAGGAGATGAAAATTGGTGCCTCTATATTAATATGAAGCAAATAAAGGAGTGCGTGGCTCCTGGAGATACGCTAAAGCCGAGAGTCAAGCAAGATTTTTGCTTGAATTTGGTTAGATTCCTAAATTATTTTAAGTTATATTGGGCGGTATTAGCGCTAATTAGACTTGCGACATCCTCTTTGTTAAACTTCAAACTACCCTTGTGACGAATTGCCACAGCGTAATATTTTGCGCGAAAATAAAAGTATCAATTTTAGCAATCATTGTTTTTATGAATAATTAAAAACCAACAGAATTTGATTAAGTTTGAAATGTTTAATTTTAATTCTGATTCAAAGTGTAAACAGTTTCAAGGAAGTTCTTGGCGTTTTAAAATGCGTTTTTATTCACTTTAAAACACAAACAAGAAACTTTTTGTGTGTTTCGCTTTACAAATATATATTTCAATAATTCTCAAATTCTTGGTTTTTGTTTTTGTAACTTACAGACGAGGAAAATTTATGCATTTCCTGCGTTCATTTTAATTAGCATAAACATTTGCGCCACTCTCCGCGAAACAAAACCAAATTGACTGAATTAATAAAGCAACCAAATGAGGAAAGCAAAGGAGGGGAGTCACGCGTAAAACAGTAAAATTATTTTAGTGTCATACTATTGAAAGACATTTATTGCCATAGTTGCATACGCCCACTCGCTTACGCGTATTCATGTGCCAACCCACTTAAAACACACACACACATACATGCATATGTATGGAGATGCATGCACTTAACGATTGCATTAATATAGTATAAAATTATCATATTCATAGCTCCTTCACTTTGAGCAGCCTCATATTCATCCTTTTACTTGAATATACTCATTTTATACACACATACATACATATATTCACGCCCACCAAATGAGTCATAACGTTTATCAACGATAGTTGCTAGTTGGGACATAAATGTATTGGTAGTAAAGGAGCGCTGCTGAACTACGCATACGAGTACATACAGAAAGGAATTCTGCACCACGAAAGAGAAATTTCACACGCACGCCTACATGTATATAATTTGATGTATGCATGAAAATGTAGATGTACTGTTTATGTTTATCACTGTGCGACTTGCGAACATAATATGGAATTCACATTAAGACATTTATGTTATTTGTCAATTAAGTTTTGCGTTCAAGAAGATGTAGGAAAATAAATATTTAATGCTCGCACTTTCGCTGAGCCAACTCCACATGGAATTATGAAGGCTTTGCCAAAACATTTGTCGTTGAATTTGAGCTGTTTGAGTGGCAGAAATCATCTACATTCAAGCTACAATTATCTACGACAAAACGATGGCACCTCAACTGTTTTGACAGTTCTAGCAATTTTTTGAATGCTCACCGTTTTTGTATAAAAGTATAGGTTATTGTAAAGGATGATCAGATTGCAGGTACTTTTTCCAATAGGTTTTTTTTGACAGATCATGTGTGACTATTGTCAAGCTTAATACATAATTTTTTAAGTATTCATTAAAATTTCGTCATTGAAAAACTTACTTACACCTCATCAACGTTTACAAATTGTACAAAATCGACGCTCTGTGAAAAGTGTTCATCGCGCGCTCAGGCCAACTTATGGTGTTCAGCGTTGGTTTAATGGCTACATCAATAAGTAAAATTGCCATACTTGGACTGAAGAGTAGCCCGAAGCCATTCAAGAACAGCCATTACATTCATTGCCAGCCACCGCTTGGTGCGGCCTATGGGCTGAAGGAATCAACGGCCCATATTTCTTCAAAGACAAGGCGAACGGTATCGCGCTATGCTAAACGACGAATGACTCTTTGATGGCGGAAATTGAAGCCCGTGATCTCCACAACATTTGGTTCCCACAAGACGGCCATTGCGGCTACTTACCTTACAGTCTGTGAAACAATGGACTTACTGTGTCGCCGGTCGTCGGTCGTCGTTTCAGCGATAAATCTATCTTTCGTCTCGGACCGGTGTGTTGACTACCAAGATCGTGTGATATCACGCCTTTGAACTTTTATTTGTGGGTGTATGTAAAGTCTAAATACTTTTTGGATAAACCAGCTTTGATTGAGGCATTGGAAGCCAACATTACTAAAGTTAGTCACGAGATACCTACCGAAGTCCTCCAGCGAGTCGAAATTGGTGCTTACGGATGCCCGAATTAAGGCGCTGGTGCGGCCAACTTTGAAATGGATTATCTTTAAAAAATAATTGTCATGAATTTTCGTTGTTTTATTTCAATTTAAATCCGATGAAGCGTTACCAACTTCACACTGCTTGTAGCTGTAAAACAGCTCATGACATCAACGTCAAAATTGTTCTAATAACAGTTCAATGTATAGTTTATAAGCCATGAAAAGCATTTGCGTCTCATTTTTGTTGAATTTTTTTTTCTGTGATGGAGTTCAAACGTAATAGCGTGATTGCGTTATATTTGGTTGGAAACTCACAACCAGCCTTTGTTTGTAGGCTCAGTCACCTCAAAGTGAATAAAGTGTTTGTGTATCGCACTATAAAACGTTAATATGATACTGGAAGCATTGCAAAACGCTATGGAGGAGGGCCAAAAAAAACCGCAACACCGCCAGAAATGGTTCGGAAAGTGAAGGCTCGTCTTGAACGAAATCCACGTCGAAGTGGAAGAAAAATGACCAAATTACTGAAAATATCGCAAGACAGCATTCGATGCATATTGAAAAATGAACTCAAGGTCAAGGCTTACAAGTTCCAAAAAGCACACAATCTTTCACCTAAGCAGAAAAAAATTTGGTGCGAAAGAGCGCTTGCACGAGCGTGGCGAATTTCCTAACATTGTGTTTTCTGATGAAAAAAATTTCCCAATTGAGCAGTTCATAAACACTCAAAACTATCGTGTTTACTTGTGGGTCCCTCCATTTGTGTAACAAATAGGAGGAGGAGCTCGGCCAAACACCCAAAAAGGGTGTACACGCCAATTATATATATACCTATATCGTTTTGTGGCGATGTGTAAGTACTTCCGCCAAATTTGACAGCTGTAGATTTACCAAAAGGGCTGTTGAACAGTGTCAATATTTGAGGTC
This sequence comes from Anastrepha fraterculus, assembly GCA_037575425.1. Taxonomy (NCBI): domain Eukaryota; kingdom Metazoa; phylum Arthropoda; class Insecta; order Diptera; family Tephritidae; genus Anastrepha; species Anastrepha fraterculus. The sequence goes on from JAYXIM010042731.1 coordinate 18,703, forward strand.
ATCAATTGAAAGACCCTACAAAAAATCATGTATTATTTACGCTCTTTTATTGCGTGTATTAAGTAGTTGAGTTGCTGTTCAATTTCCGTTTAGTACTATCGATGTGTGGCAAATGTGGTAATTGTCCGGTTAACTCTATTTGCAGCGTAGACTTCCCCTCTTGGTGCTCTGCTTAAGGTTTTTATTTAGCACTATGCTGTTCGTGCTCCAGCTGCACAAATTTTATGAATTCAAGTACAAAAAAAAAAAATGGATTACTTGAAATATTATTCTTTTACTTCACGTGTTTGCTGCAATGCTAGTTGTTCTCAATTCTAAAATTCTGCATTTTATAAATGCTTGTTGGTGGCGTGATTGTTGCAATACGAATAATAGGAAAATAGGAACAAATTGTTTTCAACCACAGTAGTAGAAAATTGAGTTGCGATTATAATGCGCCTTACAGTAGTTGCATGTTAAAAGAAAAATAACAAAAGCAATAATATAATAAGTTTATGGAAGTAGATGCATATAAATACGGTTATGTATGTATGAGGTAGTGATGGAAATATTAATGGTAAGTTGTTGTTAATCTCGAAATTATGGGATCGCGTAGTGACGGCACAGGACCGGTATAGGTATACCTAGCTTAAAGCTAGCTATAATATTGACCTTCAGGCAAAGGAATTGAGCCATCTCTATGGCAGGCAAAGCAGATAGGATTCGTCAACTAACGGACGTTGGACTCATAGGCCTATTTCAAATATTAGCCAATGGGTGACCAGGAAACACGGAGACGTTGACTACTATTCACTCACGCGAACACGTATTCTTTTACTACGATCGTTTCAGAGAGGAGCGCCTAACGCTTGAATCACTTCTGGGCGGTCAGCTGTGCCTGGAAAATCTAATCACCAAGATGATCGCATCAAATGCTTGCTGGAATGCAGCAACAAATTTTGCAACAATGATAGAGCTATATCTTCAACGCGCAGAGTGGCAACGCAACACGCAGCGAAAAATTCAGCAGCAGCTGGAGGTAGACTGCCTACGAACTGGCGAAAAATTACAGACGCCTGAGCTTAGTGTTCAAGACGGTATCAAACTACGACATGTCGGTAATACTTACGACAACTTTTCTGATTGTTTAATTTGCTGCAGAACCACTTATGAAGTGGAAACAATGGATACTATCGATAACGTATAACCTCCATGCGCCCATGTAAGAGGAACCTGGACGCAGGTACCTGTTGTGTCAATAGACATAAAAGCGGCCCACCTTGACGAAATATTGCCACGGTCCCAGGGTGGAACTCAGCCGATAAGGAGGTTTGTTATAGTGTTAGTGGGAAACATGCTCCACATACCACTGGTGCGACGGCACCTTTGATGATGTTTCTGACATTTTGATTTTAACCTCCATAAAAAAACAAAAAATTATATTAACCCTGAAGTGCCGATTTTTGTTCATATGCAACGAACAGAAATCTGGCTCTTACAACCACTTAGTTTACATTTCTTCTGCTTAGATAGGTAGGTAAGCCTTTTGGTTGCCAATATGACCCATTTAGACCTGTTGTAAGTCCATTGTCCTATGTGGAGGTGCCTGATCTGACATCGAGCGCGTCCCAGGTGGTAGATAGGGAAACCCTGGCATCATAATAATGGCTTTCCCAGTTGGGTTAGGTTCCAACACTCGTGAGATGACTCAAAGTTCGCATAGAATCAGGGTGCTATCCGCGAACCAAACTGGCTAGGTAATGGAAAGCGAAGGATTGATAACTCCAGGGGAAAGCCACACAAGTGGCAATCCACCCGCTTCGGCGGCAAGGACATCGAGTCTCTTGCCTTTATGAGCGAGATCGCATCCTGGATAAGTCGGGGGTTGCTATCGCAATCTCCTCTCTTTCAGAGACGGTGAATCGTTCCCCAGTTTCAGAGGGCTTGCATTGCGAAGTCACCGTGGTGGTGGCACAACCTCCCAAGGAAGCTGGGAAACTGAAGAGTAAGGCTAGGAGAGAAAGGAGAATGCGGCTAGCGAAGCTCATGCGGGATAAATCCTCATGTGGTTCTGTCGGCCCCTCTGTGTCTGTGTCTTCCAAAAGACCACGCGCGGCAGCAGTGACACCAATAGAAGAATAGAATAGAGTCCGTGGTGGGCACAGGCGCTCCCAAAACGTGTCGCTCTCGACGTAAGCGGAGGAAGACGGTGGCTGAAAGCAGCACTTCTCCCTGCCCTGAAGCTGCTGCTGAGGTCATGTCCTACTGACTGTCATAAATCTTCCTGTTATTAAACAGAAAGGACTGTAGGCAGCTGGTTGCACTGATGACGGCCCACTTTCTGTGGGCGAAGCACATGGAAAAGTCAGGCATCTTAGGCAGTGTACTCTGCCAGCTTGTGAAGAGGAGGATGAGACGGCGAAGCACTTTCTGTGCGTCTACCCCGCCTTCGCTCGAATCAGGCTTGAGACCTTTGGCACTGATGTGTTAAAAAGCGACCACCTGGGCTCCTTGGCACCACAAGACCTACTCAGGTTTCTTCGGAGGTCGAGTAGTTTTAAAGAGAATTAAAAGGGAATCCGAGTGCAGTACAATGGATTTAATTGTGTCTGCGTGTTGTACTTGCTAGTTGTCCCGACAAAACAAAAAGCCCAAATCCATTGTGATACCACTGCAAAGTTTTCCTACCAACCTGCGAAATTTTCGACACCTAAATAACACCGGGACTACGGGATCTCCTGCATTAGCATCCTTAGTATGTGCATGTGCAAAATGGCTTAAAAAAGTGGTCCATACTTATGCGCTTATAAGGTAAATTTAATTGGTATTTGGCATGCTTAGCGCACCAAATATGGATCGCTTCATTCGAACAAGAGCAGCTGCGGCGGCGGCGAAGGTGGTGGATGGTGCCACCAGCTACACCATAAACCAACATCGTAAAAGCAGCACAATAAATACATTCAACGCTAGTAGCAGCAGCACTTCAAACACGACTCTCAGTAGCCACTTCTTATTGTAATGTCAATCAATTTGCCGATTTTGCATACATATATTTAAATTGTTTTCATTGTACCAAAGCTACACACATACATATTACATATACTAAATATTTTGCTTTGCTTACACCTTGGACAACTGTAATATTATTTACATGCATTTAGAGTAATACACCATAAAGCGTCAGTTACTTATGAGGATTGAACAGAAAAAAGAGAAGACAAATTTGAGTGTAATTACAACAATCGTTGGAAAAATGTGAATATAAAACCTATAGGTGGAGGCATTAAGGATGTACATTTTTTCGGTTTTTCTGATTGCGTGATTTTCGGGATCCCGTTTCTACAATGCCGGTATTCATCTTGGCATTTCGATATTCATTCTTCTGTGAGAACTCAACTCGAAAAAAATTGCATGAATATTATTTGATAAATTCTCAAAAATTTTAAAATAATAAATGAAAGAGTTTTAAATATTTTTTTTCATTTTAAACCGAAAATTATTTCATAAATAACAAAACATAAGTGAATGGTTAAATATAAATGCATATCTGATAACGTAATTTATAGTTTGCCGAGCTTAATGCAAAAAACCTTGAAAAATAACCAAAGAAATGTATTTTGTGGTCTAAAGAAGCTCCTATAGTAACTTAAGCTTAATAAATGAAAATTAGTAGGCTATAATACATATTCAGCATAATATCGTTAGTTGGTTACTCAACAGAGAGGGTTACTGTGGGCAAAAAGTAAGGTGAATTTGGTTGTAAAATGAAAAATCTTTATTTATTCTTGTAAATCAATTTCATCCCCTTTAAAATAATCCCCTCTCGATGAAATACACTTATGCCAACGATTTTTCCAATCCCCGAAACATGCCAAATAGTCCATTTCCGGTATAGCCATCAGCACCTTCTTCGATTCAGCTTTTATCTCCTCAATCGACTCGAAACGCGTTCCCCGGAGTGGTCTCTTGAGTTTTGGGAATAGCCAGAAGTCACACGGAGCCAAATCAGGCGAATACGGTGGTTGCGGAACGATATGCGTGGAATTTGTGGCGAAATGGTCACGAAGAACGAGTGCAGTGTGAGACGGTGCATTATCGTGATGCAAAAACCAAGAGTTTTTGACCCATAATTCTGGTATTTTTAGACGAATTGCTTCACGTAAACGACGCGTAACGCGCAAATAATATTCCTTATTAACAGTTTGGCCAGGTGGAAGGAATTCATAGTGCACCACACCACGAAAATCGAAAAAAACTGTCATGTTGACCTTTATTTTTGAACGACTTTGACGTGCACTTTTCGGTCTGGCCTCTTCGCTTGATTGGTCGGTTGTTTCAGGGTCGTAAGCATAAATCCAAGTCTCATCTCCCATAATGATGCATTTGAGCTTGTCCTGATAGTCTGAAAGCATTGTTTCACACACATCAACGCGACGACTTTTTTCCAAGAAATTGAGAGTTTTCGGTACCAAACGAGATTTGACTTTTCGTAGGCCCAAATGGTCTTTCAAAATGGTTTTCACAGATCCTTCTGATATTCCAATCATATCAGTAAGGTCTTTAACAGTCAACCGATGATTTTTGAGCACTAACTCCTTCACTTTATTGGCGTGTTGGTCATCTGTTGACGTCGATGGTCGTCCGGAGCGCTCCAAGTCATCAACACGTTCTCGACCCTCTTTGAAGTCTTTGTATCACTTATAAACATTTTTTTGCGACATGGTCGAATCACGAAATGCCTGTTGCAACATTCTAAGCGTTTCATCAGCCAAAATTTCATTCCGCAAACAAAATTTGAGGCACTTCCCTGCTCAATCAAATCAGACATTGTAAAAATCGAAAAATGCACTCTTGGTCGTTTCACATGAAAGTTGGCCCAGATGTTATTAAGAGTGCTGCCAACTCATGAAAAAAATAACTAGAGCGAAATTTTAATCCCGCGAAGTTTGACAAATAAATTCACCTTACTTGTCGCAAACCACCAAGATAAATATTTTCAATTCGTACATCAAGTCAGTTCTACTGTATACCGGCTAGTCCAGTCGTTTGGTAAAAAAAAGGGAGTTACCTGGAAAGTTTTCCGGGAGTTTTCAAACTAGGCAATGTTAATAGATTTTGGCATACTCTTTTCGAATTTCAACTTTGCCATCTCGTATCTGCGACGCTAGTGCCGCCATATTGAAAAAATAGCGCCTAAAAACAGTTTTTTACAATATCTCAATTCCGACGCAGATTTTTTTAGAAAAGCCGGTATAAGGGTAATGTGTCGCCTTTGTTGAAGTGTCTCTTTCTCCCTTCAACGAAACATCTGTCGGTAGAACTGAAGAGAAGTATCTAGTTTAGACTGAGTCATCAGTATACGTCTATCGTTTTACAGTGTAGTTTGTGTTTTAGAGTCATGGCTTGTGATGAAAGAAATTGTTTTATTTGTGATAATGCATTATTAGAAAATGAAACAATTGAAGTGAAGGAAAAAGGATTGAAGACTTTTCGTAAATCAAGTGTTAAAAGAAATGACAATAAAGTTAAACTTTTGGCGGGAATCAAATAGATAGTGTTTAATGATGTAAGTCGAAAACGATACAACAATGAAAAGTTAATCGCTGCATCATTGCGTAGAGGAAGTGATGTCACGACACCTCAACTACCACTGCGATCCTCGCATCCAACATTTTCTTTAAACTCTGAACAGCAGAGTTTATAGCAAAACACAAACAGAAGCGGTTGTGTAAGCGTAGCGTTGTGTAGAGTGTGCGAAAATTATCAATGAATAATAGTATTTCTGAACTTGCTAGAGCTCGTAATGACGATTGGGGTTGAGCAATTGTTGAGCGTCTTCAGCATGTCGCAGCCGATGCACAGTACCATAATTCCCAACAAATATATTCCACTGAAAGTATTATAGATCAAACAGCTGCAGATCATTGAAAATCATGTCTTTAAATGAGATATACATGCTTCACAAAATCAGCATATAAAAATAAATTTAATATAGCGTCCCTACCACCAACAGAGGCAGCAGCACGACAGCATTCATTCCGAATCTATCACCAGGTTCAGCAGTGGTACGGGAATGAATAAAATGCAGAACAATGGGGATGGAACAGAAACAAAAATGGGTTAGTTCCTGTTACGACACTCGAATGCGGCTAATTTCCGAGCATTGTGTTTTCTGGCGAAAAAATTTTTAAAATTGAGCAATTTGTAAACTCCTAAAACGTAGGGTTTATTTGACCAACCGTTCATACGAGAATTTGAGTCATCGATTTGTCACCAGGAGGCAGCATCCGCCACATTTAATGGTTTGGGCTGCTGTAACCGCAGATGTGCGCTCTGCAATCGTTTTCATCGAACCTGGCGTCAAGGTAAATGCGAAATATTATCGCGAAAGTATTCTAGAGGTTGCTTTGAAGCCCTGGGCAGACAAATATATCAGTGGCAAACGATGGACGTTTCAACAGGACTCGGCACCGTCTCACAAAGCTCGAGTGAACCAAGAATGGCTAAAAAACAACGTTTCGAATTTTATAACGTCCTCACAATGGGTCTCAAATTCACCAGACGCGAATCCGATGGATTATTCTCTTTGGGTTATTTTGCAGAGCAAGGTCCGAACTAAAAGATTCATCAGTCTCAAGTGTCGATGCGCTGACAGACAAAGGCTATTGTCCGCCGATTGCGATTCGTTTCTGAACCGTCTCAAGACCATAGTCAAGGCAAAAGGTGATCATATCGAGGAAAAGTAAATTTATTCTGAGATTTGTATTATTTTCACAAATTGTTTACTTTGAATTGAATAAAAGTAATTTTCCAAACTAAATTTATGGCCTTTTTAATTGGTTACACTTCGATTGCCGGGCTCTGTAAATATGAAAAATCAGGTAAGTCTGTGCAACTTTTTGCACCAGAGGCAGGCATTTGAATGTATTGCTTTTTATATTAAAATGAAAGCAAAAACAAAAACATTGAAATGAATTTGCTAAAACGTTAGAGTGATTTTTTTTCTATACAATGTCTGCCTCAATTTCATATATTTCGGAAGAAATTACAAAACCGGAATAAGTGGAATCCAACTTCAACTGACCGAGATCACAAGATTGCCATCTCTAGTAGTCCTGCACAAAAACCACATTTTTATTAATAAAAGTCAACTGTCTGCTGTGTGTTTGGTCGCTTGGACACACCTGACATGAAAGCAAATTTAGAAAATTTGATATCACTGCTATCGCTTCTACATTCAAATGCGTCGTCTACGTTGCACAGTTGCCAACCAACCAACCAAGCATCCAACAGGTAAGGCTGCGGCTGCGGCTGCTGCTGCTGCTGCTGCTGTGAATAGCTTTCAAACAGACATATTTGTGGTTAGTAACGCCTGAAATACTAAGCGCTGCTATTTGCATCAGCCGGTTGCTAAAGATACATATTTGTGGTTAAATCTGGATTTAGCTCTGTTACATCGCCCCAAAGTTCGTCCGTTTCACTAGCGAGCTATGTGCATACGAGTGCGTACCACCAGTCAGCTCATTCAGCTTGGTTTGTCTACAACTGTAACGGCTTGTAACTGTGTACATTTGCGGCTTTGTTGGCTACAAATTTGGTTGCTATGCGTATCAAATGTAGCTCATAACTTTACACACAACAGCTTATGTACATATACATACAAAGAATTATTCATAATAATGGAAATTTAATATTATTATTCAATTGCACACTCTCACAAAAGGTATTGTTGTATGGGTTTGGCTGATATTTCATATGCGCTTTAGGTTTAAGGTGACAGCTGTTTGCATTTCATTTTGTTTACATCACTTCAAAATGCAGCTACTGAATTTTTCTTTAATCGCTGCTGGTACGATTTCTTTGTTTTATTTTACTAGACATTTAACAAATCTGATTTATAGCGAAATACAGCAAAATTTTATATTAAATAAAAAAGGCAGGAAATTTCTAATACACGCAATAGTTGATTGCCCTCTACCTCAGGGATTTCCCCAACTGATTTCAAGCGCAACATAAGCGAGCCTTGGGCCCCAATTGCTGCTTGGCTGTCGGAGTACTTTCTTGGCAGTTGTAACACAAGTGAGCAGCCAATCAATTGTTTCTTTGATTGAGGCTACCTCCGCTTGGAATGCACTGCAGTGGTTCGGTAGCTTGAACTAGAGTTTATTGCGAACTTCTCATAGAATATCACTCCGTCAACCTTTTAATCCAACTTTGAGATATCAGGTTAATCGGAATATGAATAAAAACTGAAAGGTACAATCATTTATTGGGAGAGGATCCTAATATTTTTCTAAGGGTCAAAAACGAGTCCGATATATTAATAGTGCTCAAAATAAATAAATAAATAATTGGCGGAAACATTTCTGTTAGGTGTTTGGCAGAGCTCCTCCTTCTATTTGTGGTGTGCGTTTTGATGTTTTCGCAAATGGAGGGACCTACAGCCGACTCCGAATGGCAGCGACATCTTGTTGAAAATAAACGTTGTCCAGATCAATACTATATAATTCTGGCCATAAAAAATCGTTAATCATCTCTCGATACCGCAATCCTTCATTTTCAAAAAAGTAAGGTCCAATGACTCCGCCGGACCATAAACCGCACCAAACAGTCACACGTTGAGGATAGAGAGGCTTTCTAACAATAATTCTTGGATTTTCTGAGCCTCAGCTTCGACAATTTTGCTTATTGACGAAGCCACTGAGGTGGAAATGAGCCTCACCACTCAAGATGGGTTTTTGATGGAATTCTGGATCATTTTCATGCATTTCAGCGACCCAATCAGCAAAGACACGACGTTGTTGATGATCGGCCGGCTTGAGTTCTTGTGTTAACTGGACTTTATAAGCCTTAAGACGCAAATCTTTATGCAAAATACGGTGTAATGACGTTTGTGGAATGCCTACTTCCAAAGACCGACGAGGAATGGACAAACCCGGGTTTTCTTCAACACTTGGGCTACAACAGCAATATTTTCGGCTGTTATTGAGCGACATGCACGAGTTTTATTCTTCACATCACTAACTTGTCCCAACAGCTCGATGTTTTCACCAATTTCTGTATTACGATCCGACAAGGTGCTTCACGTTGACGCAAAAATTTTCGAGTTTTACGAACCGTCTCTGCCAAATTTTCACAATTTTTATAGTGAATTTTAATAACTTCAGTGCGTTGTTTAACTGTACATCGTGCCATTTTTATTAATGCTTAGTTTCTACTTGTCAAATATCAAAAAATGACAGCTTCAAAAGTGACATCTACCGAAATAGTATCGTGACTTAAATGTAGACTCAATCCAAGAAACAATCACAAAATGTAGCACCAAGCATATACAGCGACTGTCAGTCCATCAAAAGGAACAAATGCGTAAAACAGTAGGGGCAGAAAATATCAAGCGAAGATTAAAGCGACTCACCCCGACTGATCTAACTATAAGATTTACAGTGTAATTACAAAAAAAAAAATAATAATAATAATAAAAGATTTTTCTTACATTGGTAAAAGAACATAATAGACCCTAATTGTACAAGCATTACATATTGTTAACAGACTGTAATAAATAAAGGGGATATAAAAAAAAGGCTGGAATTTAGAATAATGTATATTGGGCAATTTTTGGCAAACTATTATGTCTTTATTAATGAAACTTGGTGAAGATGTTAGTGAGATTTTAAGGAGCACTCTTTATAACTCGAAATTATTCGGGAAATAATAATTTCATAATTATTTGCCTTCAAAATGCCCTTTGGAACTTCACTATAATTTGCCACATTACACTATGTATTTTTTAACATTTCACTAAAGTTCACCAAATCTACACTCACACGCGTGTTTTTGCTGATTTTTATGCTTATATTCGAAATATTTCTATTAAAATTAAATGCAAATTCATTTGTCCATGCAATCACTTTCCAATTTTAAAAGCGATTAAGAAGAAGATCGGAATAATAACAGTGTGGTGTTGCCGGATGCATGCAAATGAAACAAAAATGTGAACAAAAATTAAGTATTTAAGTTTAGTGTTAATGATGGGGATGGGGGTTATTGTGCCTCCTTACTACATACACGCATATGATGTTTTAATTTTGGGTTCAATGGTTTTAACACGGAAAGGAGTTCTACGCAAAAATACTGTGGATTGCGTAGCCGGAGTTGGACTGATGAGGGTTATACTTTTTGAAGCGCGGCCGGAGGCCGCCCACGCGAAAAGGAGTTCTACGCAAAAATGCTGTGTTAATTAATTTAATTTAATTTTAATTACTTTAGTATTTTTTGTGATACGCTTAATATCATTGCTTTTAAGTCTAAATGAGTTGTATATTTTTATTTTCAAAAATATTTCTCAATTTTAAATAACAGCAAAAAATACTGCAGTTTTACAATGAACCTTCCACTGAACATCCCTGCATACGAACTTCGTTTTTATTTCAGGCGTATGGCAACACCCATTTTTCGCTAAATTAGAGAACTTTAACATTAAATTACTTTAAAACTATAAGCCTCCGGCAGGTTCGGTTTTCAGTTTTAAGATGGGGATACACCCCTCTATCCCCCCTTTTAACCTTTTTTTCAAAGCGATATACATTATACTAAAGTTTTCCCAAAAAAAAAAAAAACAAAAAAAAAAGTTTTAATCATTTTGTAACCAGAAGCATTGAACATTTTATAAAAAAAATCTACATATTACAATATCAGTCTTCTAGATTCGAAAGCAACTTTAGCAAAGGCTTCACCCTTATACACTTTGACTTTAAACATTACAGGTGTCAATTCTTTTCCAAGGTGTCAATTATTCTTCAATTCTTATAGCAAAATATTTTTTGTGTTACGTACCGTTATGTGACATAAACGCTTTGCGGCTTTTCATTTATTCTGATTGCTGCAGCCTTTTATACACCTAAAAATCCTTTAAATACACAATCGAGTTGGCATAAAATAAATTACCTTGAATACCTCGCACTGTTCCTCTATTCACCCTAAGTGCTGCTTGTTTGACTTTAAATTGATTGAATTTACAATATTATCGATGTCTGCGGCAAGGTGAAAGTATATAGGTATATTCAAATATACCTGTGTCTATGCGCTCGCTCTCAATCGCGGGTCTAAAACTTTTATAACACTTTTATTTGTACTGTAGCATTTTTTTGAAGGTCATCCATGCCACCCATTCATCAAACGTAGGCGATTCGTTTTAGGAAAATAAGAGCTCACAAAATGCAAATACTCGTAAAAGAAAGAAAAGAAAGGCAAACCAATAAAGTGAGTTCAAAGCAATCGAAAGTTGCGTTTCTCTTCTCGCTATAAAAAAATCGCAAAAAGTGCCCATTTAACGCTTTCAAGTGCCTATGGTATTACATTTTTTTGAGTTCGATAATACAATTGATGGACAATGTGTACAAGTATATGTGAACTCCTGATGAGTTAGCGTGAATTTAATGTTTAAAATAAGTTTGTTGAAGGAATTGCAGCGAAAAATGCTTCAACAAATACTTCCAAGTAGGATTAATTGGAATGCAAAGGAGAAAAACTGAAAAATTTCTATTTCAAGTCTCATTATTTAAAGAGGTAAATTCCGTTAGCAAATTTGGATTTGGGCATAAATATTGGTTTTATTGAAATGTAAGAATATGTATGTATATATTGTCCAGGATTTTTTATTTATAAGAGAAATTTATAAGAAAAACGCAATTGATGCATTAAATAGTGATACCCTATGGACCAATGCAAGCGACTTATGCCTGGAAGTCAAAATTTTTAGAAAATTCGGCTTCAAAATTTGTATTGTATTTTATTATTTCTATGAAACAAAAACAACATTTATGGCCCCAACTGATAAAACAGTAGATAGAGTTAACAGTAGGCCTTTATGGAATAATACAAAAATTTTGTTTCTTTAATTTTAAGCTCCTATTCAGGATTAATTCAGATAATAGATTAATTCACTTGTTTTGACAACTCACCTTTTCACATGTTTTCAAAAACCTTTATCTAGTATGATGACTTTCAGGGATTAGTTAAGAAGAAAAGGGAACTTAGAGTTGCAGTTGATAGAAAGCGATGCGAAGCCAAGTGATCCAATAATTTCGGTTAATGTCGTACATTTTTCTGAAAATCAGCTTATTTGTAGGCGATATAGCCCATGTCGCACGCCATAAAGCCGTCCTCCAAGGAAATCTGAGTCGGTGGATTACCGTCCTTGAATCGACTGAGCTACGAGTAACCCGAAAAAAGACCGAAGCAATCGAGTTTCGTTTTGCCACAGCGAGTTGTGAGAGTCCAGTTCTTTAAATAAATAATGCCTCCATCAAAATAGTTGATACATTTAAAAACCTTGGCTCGCATCTCAGCGATAATGGGACCTACAAACGAGAAATAGCTCACCGAATGCAATGTGGATGGCAAAGTTGGAGAGCAGCCTCCGGTGTTTTTTGTGGCAAGAAAATTTCACAAAAATTCAAAGGAAAAATCTACAAAAGCATGATCAGGCCGGTAATGACATATGCCTCCGAGTGCTGTGCATAAACTAGAGCTGAAACTGCACGCGGCAGAAATGCAGATGCTAAGGTGAGCCAGCGGTGTTACACTGCTGGATAAGATTCAAAACACCTTTCTTCTTGCTAGCAATAAAGTTGCTCTAATTAGCACTAAGCTCCAGGACAACCGCCTACGCTAGTACGGTCATATATTGGGTAGACCAGAGGATCACGCAGTTAGGCAAGTGTTGCAGATGGAAGTAGCGAAAAGATGGCCTGGTAGACCATTAAAAACCGGGTAAAACACCATTGAAAACAACAGGCGATGCAGGAACGTCAGCAAAGAGACGACTCAGGCCCGCGTGACTTGGAGATTTCGCACAAGAAGAGCTGACCCGAAATAGGATAAGGCTGGGTTAAAGTAGAAAAAGAAGAAGAGGAAGAAGATGAAGAATAGGAATAGGAAGAACGATTATTTGTAGCCTTGAGAAATAAGAAATAAACTGAATAAAATTTGAAAAAAAAATTGATAATTTCAAGTTTTATTAAATGTTGAAAATTTCGGTTTGAAATTTTTTAAAGTATTTCACTTTCCTCCTTGGCCTTAAGGGGTTACATGGGTTTCGTCGGGTAAAAAAAGACCTATTTTCAATATTTTTTTTCTGTGTAAAAAATTATTTATTTAATTCAAACTTTTTGTGTTTTATAGATACATGTTTAAAGAATAATTTCTGAAATTTTCAAAAACCAAAAAATTAAAACCCCTCGGTGACCCCTCGAAAAAAAGGTGCGTCCGCGTTGTCAGCATAACTCCTGACAGGCTCATCAAAAATGGAAAAACAAAAATTAGTGCTTTAGTTAAGACAATAAACTCGAGCTTGAACGAAGGAAAGAAAAAAAAGTAAAAATTGGAATTTTGGCAGACACTTTTGCAAAAAAATGAACATTTCGGTCAAATTTGCTTGAGATTTTGTTTTTTTAAATAGTTGTAATTGAAAAAAAAAACAAAATCCTTCGTTCAAGCACGAGTAAATTGTATTTCAAACACCTGTGTAAAATTTCATCAAGATCGGTTGAATAGTTTTCGAGAAAATTTGACAACCGACTTTGAAAACACGGTTCCGAGAAAAACGCGTTTAAGGTTTTGAGTAACAATAAAAGTGGCTTGGAGCGCACACATTCCAAAGGCTGTATCTCCGAATTTATTATTCGGATCGACTTGAAAATTTAGGATAATATTCCTGAGATGTTGTAGAAATTAATAAGCCAAAAAAAATAAATCGATTTTTTTAACCAACGAAACCCATGTAACCCCTTAACATTTCAGACTTCGCTTTTTTTTCATTTTTAAATATTGATAGGATTGAGTTGGAATCGGAAATATGTAAGCAAAGGGCATATAGGTATAGTTCTAATAGTAAACTGAAAGTAAAAGTGTGAAGAGACTTAATTTGGTTTGAAGTGAACAAGACGTTTACACATAGTAATTATAGAAACAATGCATAGCAAACTAAAGCTATGTGTAATAAAACCGCTACAATATTAAAATAAAAAAAAATTTTAGAAAAAAAATTTATTTTTTCTGGAAAAGAAATGATATCTTGAAAAGATTTAAATAACATTTAAAAATAATTTTCTTTTTTTTTCTTCAATTTTTATTAAAACTAATTTTTTTTTTCAATTTTTATTAAAAATAAATTTTTTTTTTCCATTTTTATTAAAAATATTTTTCTTTTCAATTTTTATTAAAAATAACTTTTTTTTTCAATTTTTATTACAAATAAAGTTTTTTTCAATTAAATTTTTTGTTTCGGTTTTTATTAAAAATAATTTTTCTTCAATTTTTATTAATAATAATTTTTATTTTTGTTTTAATTTTCTTTGAAAAACAAAAATTTTTTTTATGGAGAAAAATAAGATTTCTTTTCCAAAAAAATTGTAAGAAAAAAATTATTTTTTCTGGAATAATAGTTTTCTTGGAAAAATTTAAATAACATTTGGCTGGTTGGTTTAAGGGTGACCCCGCATCGGAGTGCCACATAGACCGCAAGTTGGGTCCGTTGTGTTGCCCTAAAGCTCATTATTTTAAATGATTTCCCCACCTAACCGAGATTTTTATTGTAGATTTTGGTCAAAGATATTAATTCGTTTCGAGAATTTGATGAGAGATTCGATTTTCAGGTCCGAGAGTACTGAAAGATTGTCAGTTGTTGGAGAGCCTAGAAGAGCGAGTCGACTTCTGGCTAGGCCGGGACAACTGCACATCAAATGTCTGCTCGATACTTCCTCATCTTCGTCCTCGTTTTGAGGAACCCCGAGCCGACGTGCGTGAGTGCCCAAAAGGCAGTGGCCGGTGATAAGAGATATTATATGCCTTAGTTCGTGTTTCGAAAGACTTATAAGGGTTTTTGTCTGTTTCAGATTGTAGGATGGCCAGATTTGTCTGGTCGTAACGCAAGTAGTTTCCACTCGCCACCTCCGATCAGCAATGCTGTGAAATTCTCGATCGATGAGCATTTTACATGTTGAGAGCGGAATGTGGATTGTGGGTAAGTTACTAACATTTGATTGCGCAGCTCCAGCTCTTGCGAGCTCATCAGCTTTGCAGTTACCTTCGAATCCACTGTGACCCGGTATCCAGATAACTTGGACAGAGTTCTGAACACTTATCTCGTTAAGAGATAAGAGACAGGATCGAACCACATCTGAGTGGGTATAAGAGGAGCTGAGTGCTCGAACGGCCGCTTGACTGTCGGTGAAAAAGCGGATATCCCCTAGTGATATTCTATTTTCTAAGAGAGTTTTCGCAGCATACCAGATAGCGCATACTTCCTCTTGGAATACGCTACAGTAGTCGGGTTATCTAAATGATAGATTGATGTGAGGGGAATTGGAAAAGATTCCAAATCCCACTTTGCCGTCTTGTTTTGAACCATCTGTATATATAATCAGAGGGCCATCGATTTCGGTAAGATTTGTCTTCCATTCTTCCCTAGTTGGGAGTGAACAGGAGAATAGCAAGGGTGGTGATGGAAGACTTACATGATAGTATATGTCGGAAGAGATAACAGTATTCCTGTTCAGTATGGCCGAATGGCCAAGATACTTATTCCATTTCGATATAGCATTCATGCGTGTCGCTGCTTTCGCTGCAATCGCTTTGCCAGCCAGATCGATAGGGAACAAGTGAAGCAACGTGTTTAGAGCCTTAGTAGGTGTTGTACTTAAGCATCCTGTTATCAGGAGGCAGGTTGTTCTTTGAACTCGATCAATTGTGGCTACTCTACACCGTTTTTCGAGGGCTGTCCACCATACAACCACACCGTAGAAGAGTATCGGTTTGATGATCGAGGTATATATTCAATAAATGATCCGAGGTGAAAAACCCCAGGTTTTGCCTATAGCTTTCTTACAAGTATAGAGAGCTATGAAAGCTTTTTTACATCTGTTTTCGATGTTCAATTTCCAACTCAACTTCCTATCTAGAATAACTCCTAGATATTTAGCTGAATCAGATAGAAGTAATGATTCCCTTTTTAAAGTTATTGTTTGCAGTGGAGGAGATTGTTGTTTCCTATTGAAGAGAACCAGATCTGTCTTTGCTGGATTCGCATTTAGTCCGCATTCGGTGCACCATTTTGACAGAATATTGATTGAGCGTTGCATGAGCTCAGTGAGGGTATTCAGGTGTTTGCCTGACACGCAGAGAGCAATACCATCTGCATAGACTACAACCTTGCAGCCTGCTTTTTCGAGATTTCGAAGCAAACTGTTTGCAGCGAGATTCCAGAGAAGGGGTGAAAGTACTCCGCCTTGAGGAGTGCCTTTGACGGCGTACATTCTCATGCGGCTTAACCCAAGCTCTGAAGTGATTATTCTATTTTGGAGCATTTGTTCGATCATCTTTCGGATGGAGTAATTAATACCCAATTTGGCAATTTCAGACAAAATAGCGTTGGGTTCAATATTATTAAAAGCACCTTCTATGTCCATAAATGCGACAAGAGAGTACTCTTTATTGTGAAGGGAAGTTTCCACTGGTTGCACCAGTGAATGAAGTGCCGTTTTAGTCGATTTCCCTTTAGTGTAGGCATGTTCTGCCTCAGAGATCAACTTAGTATCATCTAAGACTTTTTCAAAAGCCTTTAAGCAAAAAGAGGTTAGACTAATGAGCCTGAAGTCGTTTGGTTTGCAGTGTGAAGGCTTCCCCGTTTTCGGAATGAATACTACCTTCGATTTCTTCCAAATTGTCGGAAGGTAAGAGAGATTTAAACACTTGTTAAAGATCCTTGTTAACCAAGGCAGTAGAATTTCCAGTCCTTCTTGAAGTTCTGCTGGAATGATGTTGTCAGGGCCTGGTGATTTTAATTTTTTAAAACTTAGTATTGCTGTAGAGATGCTTTAGAGCTGATTAGATCTGACCTATTCCCATAATTACTCTGAAGAGTGCTGGGAAGTGCAGGTAAGTTGGCAACACAGCCTGGAAAGTGAGATTCTAGAAGTATTCTAAGAGTGTGATCAGTTGAAGTAGTCCAAGTTCCATCTTGAGTCATGATAAAACTGGGAGAGACTGGGTTTGATGAAAAAAAAATCTTGCGTAGTCTGCTTACTTCTGAAGTGTTCTCTAATTCTTGAGTGTATGATCGCCAGGATGTGCGTTTTGCACTTCTGACAGCTTTCTTAACGTCTTTGAGACATTGTCGATATTCTTCCCATTCGTCTGTTATTTTAGATTGGTTAAAGAGTTTCCGAGTTCGATTGCGAAGTTCTGAGATTTCTGGAGTCCACCAAAAAGGTTTATGCTTACCTCCATTACATTTACAAAACATTATTTTATTTTATTTTTATTAAAAATAATTTTTTCTTTTAATTTAAAAAAAAAATTTTTTTCTTTTACTGCAAAAAAAAGTTTTCTCTGGAAAAAATTGTAATTATCTTTTTTGGAAAAAAAACATATTTTATATTTGTGTTGAAAATAAGTGTTTTTGTTCAAAAATTTTGTGAAAAAACTTTGTTTTGTATTTTTACAAAACATATCACTGTGAAACACTTATTCCTTTTCATTGCAACAATGTTAAATATGCCCTGAAAGTTTCATAGCGCACTTATTGGGTTGTCCGGAAAGTCAATACTTTGCATCCCTTCGTTCAATTTTTCACTGGTATACTTTACTCCATCAAAGTTAAGTTCAACTTTTTTTAACGTTTTTATAAAAAAGCAAGAAAAACGATGTGGAGGTATGTATAAATTAATCTTTTTTTTTAATTTTAACATATATTATTATAAATATAAATCATTAGGAAATTTCATGTATATTTAAAGATACACTTTTCAAAGGACATTATTGTATTAGATTTGTCGTGGCGCAAAGCAAAATTACATTTTTGGAATAGTTGGATATATTACCTTTCACCTCGATGTCAATATTAACATCATTGAGAGGGTAACAGGATATACAAAAATTTTTTTCAAAATTAAATTGATGAGGAAATGAAAAACTCACTATGCAGCATTACTACAGAAAATCTATAATTTACGTGAACAATAAGATTTTTCCTGAATAAATTTTAATGTCGCATGCTGAAATCACGAACAATTAAAATATTGTATTTGAACTGCTCTCCTTCTATCAACTCCTGGAGACGACTTCACGGCATTAATATTTCATGTGTTCGTAAGCAACCGATAAATAATCAGATAAAGCCCATTACAGTGCTTGCTCAACGACAGCAGTGACGCGTTTTAAATTACGTTTGTATTCTTTGCTTCATACCAATACGTAGTTTGTTTTGCCTGCTACCTGCTAAAAGAACACGAATTCCAGTATCCTTATAAGACACGCGTACCTGAACCCCCTATGCTTGCATCCACTCTAACATTAGTGTCGATAGGCAGCTGGAGGCTTTAGGCAGCTTTGATTTCAT
Organism: Anastrepha fraterculus; assembly: GCA_037575425.1. Classification (NCBI taxonomy): domain Eukaryota; kingdom Metazoa; phylum Arthropoda; class Insecta; order Diptera; family Tephritidae; genus Anastrepha; species Anastrepha fraterculus. The sequence goes on from JAYXIM010042731.1 coordinate 37,079, forward strand.
CACTTGCCAGTTTATTCGCACACGTGGCTCTAAGATTGTCACGATTTGTGTGCATTTAATTGCCAACATTTCCTTCGCATGCGCTTGGTTAATCTCTTTCCCTCTCTTCACTTATTTCATCATATTTCCTTACCGGTAAATTCCCAAGGTGAAATAGAGGGTGTCACATTATGTGTTTGAAGATTTCAATCAAAATTATAGTGAGTATTTCGAAGTTATAGTTAATTATAAATAAGTTATGAATTTTTATTGCAAATAAACTGAACGCCTTAAAGTAAAGAGAAAAAATCCTAAATTTAATAAAAATATTTGCATGAAGTCAACATCAGAGGTTTATTAAAGATAAACTCGCGATTTTTTTGAAAATAAAATTTATTCAATATACATAAATTTATTTCGAATTTTTGCAACATTATATATTAGTTTTTTTGAAAGGCCAGTGGAATGAAAAATTTCAAAAAGTTGGTGCAGCCAGAATACCTCTGTGAATAGAACAAAACGGATATCAAAATTATTATACTTAAAATTGATCATCCAATTTTGTTTTTGAATAAATAAAAAAAAAATTATTTAAGTAATGAAAATCTTTATTTTGACCTTTAAGTGCTCCATTACTGCTTATTTGTACACCGCGGCTGTCAACTTAGTTTACATGTGTCAAGTATGATCGCGTAGTACGATTTGCAAAAATCATAAATGTTCAGATTAGTTTTGCGCCACTTTGTATGTATAGATATAATAGTATAAAAAAATCGATACATAAGTATATGTAGAACTTGAAACCCCTAAATGAAAATTTCGCAAGAAAAGTCAGCTACTTTTCGAAGAATTTACTAATTTTTTCAAAATTTTTTTATCTCGTTTGTATTGTTTTTCAAAAATGCGAAAACAAAACTTTTTTCCAATAATTTTGAACTAAAAAATAAAATTTAATTCCAAAAAGATGTTTTTTTTTTTAATAAAGGGTGGTTAAGTTTCAAGAGCCGGTGTTGATTTTGAATAAAATACAATTTTTTTAGGAAATTATTGTCATTTCTCTTTATTATGATAATATTGGTATGGCTCAATTACGCATCTAACCAAATGCCCGCCTCGGCGGCAAACCTCCGTCCGATGCTCCAAATTTTCGATGACGCTGAGGCATAATTGAGGTTCTATGCCGTTAATGTGCCGAATTATCTCATCCTTTAGCTCTTGAATTGTTGCTGGCTTATCGACGTACACCTTTTCCTTCAAATAACCCCAAAGAAAGAAGTTCAACGGTGTCAAAGCATATGATCTTGGCGGCCAATTGACATCGTCGCGACGTGAGATTATTCGGCCATCAAATTTTTCGCGCAAAAGAGCCATTGTTTCGTTAGCTGTGCGACAAGTGGCACCGTTCTGTTGAAACCACATATTGTCCACATCCACATCTTCCAATTCGGGCCATAAAAAGCGATAGCGAACACTATTCACAGTAATTGCCTGACCGGCCTCATTTTGGCAAAAATACGGCCCAATGATGCTGCCGGCCCATAAACCGCACCAAACAGTCACTCTTTGTGGGTGCATTGGTTTTTCGGCAATCACTCTTGGATTATCATTCACCCAAATGCGACAAATTCTGCTTATTGACGAATCCACTGAGGTGAAAATGTGCCTCATCACTGAAGATGAAGTGCGCGATATGCATTTTGGTTTGAACGCCCGTTTTCATAACATGCTGAATAACTTTAACGCGTTCCTCGATTGTGGATCTTTCGATGGTTCAAATTGAGTTAGTCTGAAATTGAAAAATGTGAAATGAAACGCAGAAAAAAACCTGACGTTTAGGTGTGGTCCACATTCAACATCGGCTTTTAAAATTTAACCATCCTTAATATTTTATCATAAAGTACTTAAAAAAGCATTTTATAATATCTCACTTACAAACTCTGTTCCAGAATTCGACAGTGAATAAATGAAAAAAATTCATAATTTTAAATAAATCAAAAAGTTTATAAATTTTTGCTTCTAATTATATAAAATCCTAAGAGTATGGTAAACGAATTTGCAGAAAAATTAACGACAATGTTCAAAATTCTTTGATTACTTTACATGAAGTCACTCCATAAGTCACTCCACTACAAGCCATATTTGATTGGCATGACTCAGGCTTCCTTTTTTTCTCATGGTATCCAATAATTGTAAATTCAAAATAAATCACCCAATGCACTAGAAGGTAGAATCGATTCGTTAGAATTTAAAAATAGATCACGCTGCTCCTCTGGAAGCGTGTGCACGCCTTGATATGAGCGTGTGTGGCGTTTCCACATACCGTTCAATTACCAAGAAAGACACATTCCGTTGTCATAGGTCACAATCCATTCAATCCACTGTCAACACTTGTGCACTTGCGAAGGCGTTTATTACTAAAATACTACACACATACATATGTATGTCTATGCAAATGTGGTTCCGTGTAATTCAGTGAGTACTGCTGAAAATTTAACAACTACTGACTATCGTAGCAATTTTTATGCAAAATTTGTTTGCTGCCGTCACGCAAGTAAACAAACTTCTTGCGCTCTAAAAACAAGATATTTTGGTAATGGTGACATTTGTGATATACTCGTATAGATGACTTATCTGCGGATTGTCACACTTTCACTTTCACTTGTGACATACTAATTACTGCCATATTTGGGGAATTCTGTGCTGTTGTGTAATTGGTGAATGGACTTGGATCGTTGGAAATCTGAAAAGTCTGACTAGTATGGCAAACATCGTTTCAAAATTGAAAAAAAAAACTAAGTTTTCCCAAGATGGTTTAAACTCCACAAATTGCTTTTACGCATCTTAGTTGCTAGCAAATAAAAATAAATAGTAATTATTTCTAAAAACTTCCTCATTTGTGGCAAAATGACTCTTGATTTTGGTGTTATGACAATGAGTCACCTCCCACTAGATCGTTTGTTCTATGTAAACAAACTATGTAAACTTAACTGACAGTTGCACAACTAATACTTACTATTTATTTATATTTTTCAATAAATAATAATTCAAATAACACAAAATGGCACAAAATTAATCACCCTACCGGAAGGTTTATAATTTTGGCAAATGCGGCCCTACTCCAATCATTTTTGACTCATGTGAATCAGGCAACTGCAGTATGTAAACGGGCAAGCAATGGAGTGTCTAAAGGACAAGATAAATACTTCCCTCACTCAAAATCATTTTTTGATTTAGTTAAAAAGTTATTCAAAAACAAAATTGGATAATTAAATTTGCGCATAATGTGTAATATACATATATCTTGAATGCCGTTTTTTCTATTCACAAAGTTATTATGGTTGTACCAATTTTATTCAAATTTTTCTTCTCCTCTCTATCTCTCTCTCTCTCTCTCTCACTCTGAATAGTCTTCTCATTGTCTTAGTCAATTTTTTTTAATGTTTCTTAGAAATTGAACTCCAGGACGTTAAAAATCCTATAGAATCTAACATATGTACATGCCCACATAACAGCGCTGCTCACTTGCAAATAACAAATGAGAGGGCTCTACTGCTGTTAATGCATACGGACAACAGCACCATGTTCTATATATATGCATAGAAGAGCTAATGTTACTGTTAGTGCTGATACTTATGTTAAATAACTAATATGTTACGTACAGATCATGTATAAACTATGTAATAAATTAAGTTGAGTCGTTTATGTTATCGGAAATGATTATTTACAGACAACAACTAACACTGCTGGTAGAACTTACGGGAGTGGTGCTAAATTGTGCATTAGGGTAAAATTTTTGGAAAATATTTGAAATAAATTGTAAACACACTAAATTCTTTTGACCTATGATTCTGTATTTTTAAAATTCTGTAAAGACAAAATAGCATAAAATTAAAACTCGCGGTATTAAAATAAGGTATGTCAAAATTCGGTATATTTTAAAGTACTGCGAGGGATGGAAGTCTGAACTGCCAATTTGTTTTACTTCTTTTGAATGAATTATAAATTTTACAATAAATAAATATGGAGTTAGAATTTCGTAGTGCAAAATTCTCCTTGATAAAATTCTTTATTGTGAAGTTATGTATTTGTATTGTCTAAATTCCTATAGCTATGATGAAAACCACTATCGAAAAGAGGAACGATATTAATGCCAAACTGTAATAAGCCACATAATGCTGGAAAAAATGAAGTGAATATAAAGTGACGAATACTCTGATGGCTGAATCAACCATCTATTCAACCGAATTTTTAGATATCCTGAATAATTAAAAGAAATTTTAACTTAGAACAAAAATTGTTTGTCTTTCTCTCTCAAAAATGTATTGAAGATAAGTATTAAATTCATTAATCAAACGTATGGCGCAGAAGCTTGGGCGATGACAACATCCGATGAAGCGACGCTTGGAGTGTTCGAGAGAAAGATTCTGCGTAAGATTTTTGGACCTTTGCACGTTGGCAACGGCGAATATCGCAGACGATGGAACAATGAGCTGTATGAGCTTTACGACGACATAGACATAGCGCAGCGAATAAAGATCCAGTGGCTACGTTGGCTGGGTCATGTCGTCCGAATGGATACAAACGCTCCGGATTTGAAAGTATTCGATGCGGTACCAGCTGGTGGTAGCAGAGGAAGAGGAACGTCTCCTCTCCGTTGGAAAGATCAGGTGGAGAAGGACTTGGCTTGACCTGGTGTGTCCAATTGGTGCCGGTTAGCACGAGAAAGAAACGACTGGCGCGCTTTGTTAAACTCGGCCAAAATTGCGTAAGCCGTTATCGCGCCAATTAAGAAGAAGAAGAAGTAGTAGAGACCACTAGTTAGTAATGAATAATATTGAACTTGATAAAAAAATAAGTACTCTGGAGGCATCATTTTGAGTCCCTGTAGGAGATTCAGCGTAAATCACTGCTGTTACTGTAAAGCTTTTGAGAGATCAATTCTAAGCCCAAGAGGGATTAGACCCTTTGAATCGAATGACATGGATTTCGAAAAACAAACAAATATAAAACAATGCATAAGACATTTAAAATTTTTAAATTTCTAGATTATCTTTTCATGCAGGCTTTAAAATAATTTACATTTATATCCAATTTTTCACAATGGAACAAAATAATCCTCTTGCTGTGAGTGCCTCAATTTTACTTTAGAATGCATGTAATCACATACTCGCCTACTGGTACTTGATACAGTTACGCTTATCCATAGGCTTTCGTTGTATAGACAGCACAAAAGGAAACAAAAAATTGAAAAAAAAAAATCTCATATGAATATGGTTGCGCTAGAAAAAGTGCTACGAGAAAAAATGTTCATGGCATTGGAAGTGGTTAATTGCTGCTGAGAGGCATTGTTCTTCAGCTTACTGCTAACTTTGTTGGTGGTTTGTTCAGACGGCAGGTGTGTATTACTGGGGAGTGCATACACACATACTCACATATGCACTGCATATAGATGTACGTAGTACGTACATGGTTTCGCTTGAGGAGCTGTGCGTGCGCATATGTCCTTAAATTTTTGCAATAATTGACAGGCTGGTGTTAGCTAAGCAATGACAAATCATTTTTTACTGAAACTTTACTAGAGGCGGATAAGAGGGAAATGTGACTACATAACAGCCATTGCAACATTTTCTAGTGCCTCTGTGAATATATAAGATGTTTCTTCTATTAATTTTTTAAAGCATGAATGTTTCACTTTTCTGTTGCCGATATTTGCGATCAACTTTAATTCCTTTGAAAACCAATGTTTTTAACATAGCTTTGTAATTTACATGAATTTTTGTTTGGTTAACCTTTTAGTTGATCAAACTTTTTTCAGTGGATAATTTCCAGCAAAGGTAATTTTGGTGCTGGAATACCAAAAATTAAGTATTTTTTTATTTGCGGTAAGCTGATTGGTATTCATTAGAGTAGGTCCTCTCTGAGCCGGTCAGGACTAAACAAAGTGCGCTTTTTTCCAGCAACTTCTTCAACCGGCTAATAGAGCAGGTGGAGCTGATACTACTACATGATCATCTTGGTTATTGGCACATAATTTATAGCTACAGCTCCAGATAAAAATTTGTTCGTGTTAGATTTCTGTAGCGAAGTAACTTAAATTAGATATATATGCATTTCTTTATTACCTCCTAGCACTTCCAAGGCTATTATTGTGGATTCGCGTGAATGAATACTGGTATAAGATTGTCAGCCTTAGGACCAGACCCCTCTAGGAGAGCCAGATCACCCACTTATTGTGTTCTCTTTTTCCACAGGGGTTTTCTGCTTTGTGAGGTATCCAGTCTCTGATTGAGGTTAACAGTTTCACCGCTAGAGGGATTCAAGTTGGGCAATATACAGAAAGAGTTGGTATATGTAATATCTTAAGACCAGTATTCAGATGTACATTATTGCCCTATATAAAGGGTGTTCATATTTGGTAAGAAAAGCGCTAGGTCTGGCGTATTTCATGTAATAATCTATAGAATTTGTTTTTTTTTTTGGCTGGATGAAAGCCCGTTCCAGGTTGTATGTTATGCATGGAAAAGCGAGTGTTGTAACACAATGAGCGACTCCATGAAAGTTGCGTACGACAATAAGTTCAAGAGGATGATATAGAGTTATTTAGGTAATTCTGAAGTTCGCTTATTTGTCGTTTTTATCACAAAATGATATAACTTCACGATATTTGTTAAAATTTAACACGAAAATATGACTCGTCAGCCTATGTCTTTTTGATATTTAAAAAATTATACATTCATAACACTTTGTGCTCTGAGAATAATGAGTTTCCACATACAGAGAATGACTTTTGATCTGAAGCTATTAGCAACCATAAAGAGAAGGAACACATCATATTTGGGCCATATCATGCGAAAATCCAAATACGAGTTGCGCCAGTAAAAAATCAAAGGAAGATGAGATAGTTTCCGGAAACAATTTTCATGGCTAAGTGACATTAGACAGTACACCAGACTACAAAAGTTAGCAATCACAATGATATGGCAAGGGACAGAGTGCAGAGCAAGGGCCGCAGAAATAGTCAAAAATTTATACAAATTTGTTTTCTTTTCATTTTTGTATTATAGATATATTTTATAATATGTTTTATGTATAATTTATGTATAAAAATAAGTCGATATCCAAGATAGTATATACGCGATCACCTATATTTGAAATCAAATTGGCAATTAAAGAAGAAAAACACTTTGTGAATCACCCAAGTATTTAGAGAGCTAAGTCTTGATATGAATACTCAACAGACGACTTTCCAATGGCATGATTAATAAGGAAAACTACCTCGAAGAACTCCATGATTTCTTATTGTCGTTTATAGAGGAGGAAATGTCTTTGCAGGAATGCATATTCTACTCAATGCTGCTACGAAGTTAAAACGTAAAAGTTCTAGAGTCTCCACTAGCCGGATCAAAATTTTATGGAAAATTACTTGAAAGTATTTACTCTAATGTCGCTGTTGCTCAGGGATCCGCCAATATTTTTCAATTCTAGTAATTTAGTCCCTTCAATTTCCTAACAACCCAAATCATACTTAAAAAAAAATATGATATGCACCCATTTAAAAAAACCAATGCTGAGATAATACATTTTCACACTTTTTTTTGTTTTTTCCACCTAATTTTTATTAAAAAAATAGTTAATTCTTTAAGAAACGCCATACGATTGAAGTTTCCAAACTTTGTGGAAAATTCAGAAAAATTCATAAAATTTTAATCTAAATCGCAAAGTTTTTAATCTGATTATTTAGATAACTCTTGAGTATGCAGTTTTATAGTCCAGCTAATTTTGATACAATAAAGTGAATGTTTGAAATGGTGCCTCAAAAATTGCGTTGATTTGTAACAATTTTCGTTGTTGATGGCTGTAAAATACTTTTTTATATGCCAACATTTTTAATCATAAGGGGTGAGTGGTTTTCTCCAACGGTTATATATAGTATATAGTCCACAAATCGATTATATATGCACAAAACGATTTATGAAAATCGCAAATCACGGGGTAACACAACTCATGGAAATGTAAATGTTGAAAGCACAAAATTTTGTTGAATATATTAAATCACTGAAAAGGTTACTATAATGTGGCAACATTTTCTGTTACGACACATCTGCAGATGAAGTATATACAAACATATTTTGCACAACTTCTAGCCGCCTCACAAACACCTGACAATTTCAAAACACAGTCATTTTTTTGGCTCAAACTGAGTTGATAGAGTCTAAACAGCCTGTAGCCCGCAATGGCCGTTACAGGGTTAAGAAAATCGATGCGGTATACTCCAAGATGTACCTGAGCTCGTACTTGAACAAATGTTAGGATTTGATTGAATATCACACCTCCACTGTCAAGAGCGCATAATAAATATATCGTACTTGAATGTCACTCATACGCCCGGGTGTAAACATTACCAGGCCACATGAGACTGCGTTGAATTGTAATTAGTCACCGGAGACGTGACCATGCATGAGTGAGTGTGCGTGTGTTTGAAAATGTTTAGGTAAATATGTGCAAGTGAGATGACTAGAATGTCGACAAGTATTTGGTGCTGAAATTGTGCATACACCTGCACACATTGATTTACATGTATGCTGCGAGAAATCGCTAACAACCTAAATACACCAATGGAATTGCTAAGTTCGTTACAGACCGTGTTCGGATGAATAATTTCAGAATAGCTGTTAGTTAAAAAAATTTATTCTAATAAGCGACATATTTTAATTCCATGCTGACTAAGGCAATGAGATGTTGTTGATTTTTATTGCTAGAGTTTTTATTGCTTATATGAGAGCATTACAATACTACTTGTATGAAAAAATGTGGCCGGCCAAAGTGTGCTTATAGCAAACTCAAATGATACACTCTCTGATAAAGTTCGAGTGAAGACATTACGTTATTGGAATGGATCAAAAGATGTTTGAGAACGATTTAAATCAGAAAGACTATAACCCAGTGGCGGCTGCCGTATTCGAATGTGCTGATGCATGTCCACCATTCGGAAGCGCGTAGCTTCAAGTTTCCGTGTATGGAATAACAAATGATTGAACAAGTTTTTTCAAGGAACGGTCTTCCCTCGGCAGGCAATGGCAAATCTTTGAGTGTATTTCTGCCATGAAGAAGGTTCTCATAAAAAAATATCTGCTACAATATCCCCAAGACGCGCGCCACAAAATAGGAAGCGGAGCTCGTTCATACACCCAAGCAGGGTGTAAGGGCCATTTTGAATAATTTATATATATATCTATATATACAACCCAGTTTTGCATTGGTTTGGATAGGGTTGCCAGACATAAAAAAATGCAATTAAATAAGTTAAATAAATTATTACAATACTTGTATGAAAGTCAATTCTTTTATATCAATATTTCCAATTTTAAAATTAGCGCTTCTCTAGAACAGTATTTCGCACAAACTCTTCATTTGTATGCTTAAGGAATTTGAGCGTCATTAGAAAAGTTATGGGAATCACACTATGAATCTTTCCATGATTACTTGGTATAGTCACAGTTATTAATGAAAAAATTAGAAAAAAACTGAAAAAACAAAAAAATTGTTTTCATACAAATTTTGAATTAAAAAATGAAGTTTTTTTTTCAAATTATCCTAAAAAATTAAATAAAAATTATGAAAATTTAAATATCAAATCTCGCACAACAGTCAAAATATTCGCGGTGAGTCATACCTTGTTACTGATTTTTAAGTTAAGGCACTTTTGCAAGTTTTGTCAAAACCAGCCTAGGCGATCTTTAGTTTCAGCAGAAGTGCACAGAATATTACACATCTAATAAAAAAACTTATATTTTGAGCATTTCGTACGATAAGATGGAAATCGGTCGAGCAGTTCCCGCGGCTGACTGTTCAATAATTCCCAACTAAATTTTTCAGATCAAAGTTTTATCACGAACGCAGAAAATCGAAATGTATGAAACTTTGATATGTTCGGTTCTTCCTTATGGCGCTGAAATCGGGAAATTGAAAGTTAATGATATAAACCAGCTATTACGATTAGAAAAAAGAAATATTATGAGAAAAATCTACGGTCCTGATTCGGCTTGAAGACGGCATTTATCGTATCCGTTAAAACAACGAAATTGAAACCTTTTTCATGGCACCACCTTTTTAATGAGTTAGTGAAATGAGTTTCGAACAAAGAGCTAATATCAAATCTTGTTTTAAAATCGATAAAACGTTTACCGAAACACTTGAACTGATGAAAAACGTTTATTGATTGTCTACCGCGTGGGAGAGTTCATTAGTAGTTTACACGTTTCAGAGATGGTTGTGAGGACATAAATCACAATGCCGCTGAAAATCAGTAATCACCGAAAACTGCATTGAAATTGTTCATAAATACATCAAAAATGTTTCGAAATCATCGCTGAAATTCATGGAATCGCAGTTGAATATCCTAAAATATCGATTTATCGCATTTTAACCGATCATTTGGGCTTACGAAAAGTCTGTGCACGCTTCATTTTGCACAAGTTAACTGAGGACCAGAAATTGCTCAGAATTCACTTGAACCTTAAACTAAGCGTCAAAGTGCCCCAGACGAGCCACCACCCAAAAAATCGCGTTTGGAGAAGTCAAAGCATTTGAAGCGTTTGTTGCATCGCATTCATCGAATTCGCCCAGAATACCGCGAAGGAGGAAGCTGTAATTGCATGAGAATACACCTTCTCCTCGATCCACTCTTTTGACTAATTTTTTGACTAGAAAACACATTTTAATCATCAAACACTCACCGTATTCACCTGATATGGCTCCCTGTGACTTCTACCTATTCAGAAAAATGTATTTGGTCATGAAAGGAAAACGTTTTGTGTCCGTAGAGGACATTAAAATGGCTTGTACCAAAATCCAAAAGCTTTTAGATCGCGCAAAACAGTGTAGGCGAGGGGACTATTTTGAATAAATAAACTCGAAGTTATCAGAACAAACCTCTTGTCGTTTCTATTTTAGCTGAGTCTTGTTTATTTTGGACTTCACCTTGTAGGTATATAAGAATTTGAAATGAAAGAAAGAAGTGTTTACTTTACACCTAGTAGGAGGAAGAAAAAGATACTGACCAGGGAAGAGATGGCTTCATGAAGTCGAAGTAGATTTGAAAGTCGTGAATATACGCAATTGGAAAAATGGAGCAAGAGAGAGAGAGGGAGTGAACTAGAGGAAGATATTGATGAAGTAAGAAGAAGCAGAAGACATTAGTCCTATTTCAGGGTTTTGCTTATTGAAAAAATTCAAAGAATTCAAATACTAATGCCAATATTTTCATAAACACCTGAAACACTCTTTAGCTCATTGATCTGATAGCTATCTGTAAACTATTACTTACCATGCCTGAGGATCCTCACACTTCATAATCCTAACTATATGAGCCCTATTGTGTAGCACGCTGCCTTCAGATGCAGATCGGACGGAGTTGAGTTCTGTATAATGCGTGGGGCAATCTTTGTACATCAAGCTGTTTATTTGCTGAGACAAATTACTCGATTCAAAATATATATAAAGATAATATTTACCTCAAAATGGAGATAATGAACTAACAATCCAATAATAGGTAAAGAAATGAAAACCATGTAAACAGCAGTTACAATATGCTTGCAAAGTTGTTAGCCAAATACATACATACAGTGCGGTAAATAACTGCAGCCTACTGACGAGGCATTACTGACGACTCACCAAGTTTGAAAGTTGGATGTTTTGGTTTTTTAAGTGAATAAATTACATTTTCATAAAAAAATTATTCATAGTTGGATTTATTTGGTTTTTTAGTTTTTGAATAAATCACATTTGTTTTCATAAAAAAGTTATTAAAATTTAATAAGATATAAATGGTTTGCCAAAACTTGTCAATAAGTCCCTGTGCTATGCCGTACGCAGTGTATCCACACAGTTGAATGCTACATTTTATGCAAATTTCCGTTGTTTGCACTCGGTTGATTGGCAATCGGTGCATGTTCTCGTAATGAGTCAGTCGTGGTAGTTGTGCATACACAGATACCTATAACTATGTTTTAGTAGTAAATGTTTACATAGCTGGCCTGGGCGAGACAGCCGCTTTGTTTCAGCAAAAGTATTCATATATTATATATAAATGTATGTGTATGTACGTGTGTGCCGGTGCCTGTTTACATTGAAATTTAACACAGCTGCTTAACTTTAAAGCAATTACTATTTTCTTTGTTGCAGAGAAATTCACTCTGTTTGCACATTTTCACGCACCATGTGCCGTTGATTATTTTGCCATTGTACAGTTAGTTAAAAGCAAAACATATTTCAATTAAAACTTTGATGGTTACAAAAACAGATCTGCGGGAGTAGCAAACTAGCGAAACAATTTAAAAATCGTAAAATCCAATTTGCGCCAGATATGCATCCACTGACATACCCGCATGTGCACACACACACCCACATATGTGTCAATGGTCGAATATATACATAATATGTATGTATGCACGTGTACCCGTTTATAGCTTCTGAATTTATAAAAGTGTTTGCACATTTGTAGCTTGACTCTTTACCACCGTCGAATAAAATTTGATTTGATTTTTATGCACCTTTTTAATAACCTTATCGTTCCGCGTTTTCTCCACAAAAAAAAAAAAATGACGCGCATTCGTTACATGGAGAAAATGCGAACCATCGTCAGGGAAAAAAATTATCAAAAGTCAATGAGATTTTTAAGCAACATGAAACTTGTACTTTTTTATACTAGAATTCAATAATCTATAAAACTGCATGCCAAACATTTTTGTAGAAATTTTGATAAAAAAGTTTGAATTTTTTTGAAAATTTATCGAATTTTTATGCATCTTCTACAAAGTTTTGAACGTAGATTTAAATGATGTTTATTGTCGAATAATTTTTTTTTTTATAAAAAATAATTCAAATTAAATGCCTTTTGTCATTTTCATTTTTCTCATTTTCATTCAGCTCAGTTTGACCTTCTGTGTACATATTAGCTGGTGCCCACCGGCTTCACTTGCATGCAAAATTAATTGGCCAATGTGATTAGTACTTAGAAAATACTTAAACACATTAAATTTTCCAAAGTGAAAATTTAACTATTTATGTTTTTAGCGCACGTTTTTTTTGGCTATCAAAATATTTTTTGGGTTAAAAATAAGTGACAACACTATTCAACGCTTTTTAATCCAAAGATCTTTGATCATAATTTGCCTCAATCACATTTAAATACTCAGTAATAAAGGGTTTTCCAATGACAGGTGTTATTTTGAATTTGATTGCGCTATCGAGATATGATTAACGATTCTTTATGGCCGAATTTGGAGGGTACTGATCTGGACAACGTTTATTTTCAACAAGACGGCGCTACGTGCCACACAAGCAACGAATCCATTGATCTTTTATGGGAAAAGTTTTCGGACCTTTTTATCTCTCGAAGAGGTGATCACAATTGGCCACCGACATCTTGTGACTTAACACCTTGTGACTTTTTTCTTTGGGGCCACGTGAAAGAGAAGGTCTACGCCAACAACCCAGGGTCGAGTCAAGACCTCAAAGATGGAATTCGTGAGGCTATCGAGCACACAGGGCAGCCACTTTACAATTCGGTTTTGGAAAATTTCATGAAAAGGACATTATCTTGAAATCGTGGTCGTGGTGGTCATTTGCCTGATGTTATTTTTCACTATTAATGACATGGCTTCCTCTTTATAAACACCCGATCACTTATATTATAAAAATAGCATTTTTCTTTGAATGTCAAAATAACTTTACTTATTGGAAAGCCCTTTACCTCTAGGAAACTTTTGTTTTTAATTAATTTCTTTTAATTAGATGACAACGACTTTTAAAAAGCATTATTAGGTTAAATCCATTTTTACCTTTATATTAACTACCCATGTTTGCCTTTATTATTTTATTTTTGTAATGAATTTCTTAATTTCGAAGAATTAGGTGGTAAGTAAGCTCATGGCAAACCTTGGAGGTCCAACGCAGAACAAGCGAAAACTTTTAATGGACACGACGAACTCGATTCTCTTATACGGATGCGAAATATGGGCAGATTCGCTAAGGGTGCAATGCCGGCGGAAAACTCTGCAATCTCTGCAACGCATCTGCGCTCTCAGAGTGGCTTCGTCATACAGAACAGTATCTGCAGCAGTGGTGTTAGTTATCAGCGGAACAATCCCTATAGATATTCCAGCACAAGAGCGCAAACGGAGATGTAAGGCAAAAAACACAGGAATCCCAGTACCACGCTTCTCCGATATTAGAGTTCAAACGCTCACACTTTGGCAGGCAAGATGGAACTCTGAACGTTACGAATCTAAAAAAGTGGGTAGAAGGAAAAGCACGGTGAGGTTAACTATTACCTCATACAGTTTTTGTCCGGACATGGGTCCTTTCGCAAGTATTTGTGGCGAATGGGAAAGGTGAACCTAACAAATTGCATTTATGGAGATACTGAGTATGATGATGCGGAGCACACCTTCTTTACATGCGACAGGTGGAACATAGAGAGAATAGGTCTGCAACGAGCTATTGGTGTATTTACACCTGAAGAAATTATCGAGAAAATGATGATACACGGAGAAAAATGGAATGCCGTCGCAAATTTTGGTGAAGGATATTATCCGAAAAAAGAAGCGCGAAATGGAAAGCTCTGCTGAAGAGCATTGAGCATGGGTTTCTCAAAACAGGCGACCGTGGACGCAGGGTGAGTAAGTAAGTGTTCTTCTTAGGATGCCGTCTTGGCCCTCTACCTCGAAGCAATGGGGAGAAGTCCCGTGGTGGAATCACCACACCACCTTTTTAGTGGAATCACCACACACGTAGTAGCAACGGTTACGATATGGTGCGAAGGCATTTTTAACCCAACCCAAAAAAAAACAAATCATTTTATACTTAATATTTAACTGAAATGTGTGATTACTTGATCTTGTGAAAAAAATTCATCTGGCAACGCTATCAAAAAATAATTTTCGGAATAGATTTATCTTAAATATATTTGTCGTAATAGTAATAATAATTATGCCAATTTTCCAATAGATTAGTTTTAAAAATAAAAATAAAAATAAGTGGCAACATCCCTAAAAAACCACTTTCTAGTTAAAATGTTCTCAATCATAATTTGCATGATGTCTACATTTTAATAATAAGTTCATTTGTACTATTAGCTGTCATGTCATTCATACCTCTGATAAAATTTAGTTATTGATTCAAATATTTCTCTAAAACTAAATTGTCAACGCCTTTTAAAATACAATTTTAAAAGTAAATCTATGTTTATCTTTACTTTGATGCATATGTGTACATAGTTTTTT
Organism: Anastrepha fraterculus; assembly: GCA_037575425.1. Classification (NCBI taxonomy): domain Eukaryota; kingdom Metazoa; phylum Arthropoda; class Insecta; order Diptera; family Tephritidae; genus Anastrepha; species Anastrepha fraterculus. Next base: position 52,342 of record JAYXIM010042731.1, read on the forward strand.
TACAATTAGTATATTTTTGAAATCAATTTATTAATTTCTAAGAATTAGGTGGCCACACCAGCTAAAAATATTTTTTTATTAAGCTTATACGAGTATAACGCTTCATTTTATGCCCATGTTTTAATATTCAATTGATATATGTGATTAATTGCTTTCTTGAAATTAAATTCAGATGGCAACCCTTTAAGACAACATGTTTTTGGAATATATATTTCCTAGAAATATTTGCTTTGATGTTCATGCCGTAATGCTTACTTTTTATTCTTAATAAATCTTACTTTATTTTTAATATAAACAGGTGACAACAACCAACAAAATTAACGGTTACACACAAATCAACTAGATGACATGTGGTTTCTAGTGGTGTAAAATGTTTTATAATCGGGGTAGTAGTCTTTAAGAGATCCTCCTTCGAAGGAATTCTCTATGTTTCAAGAAACGTCCGTCAACTCGTAGGTTACAGAAGTTGGTGTTATTTATTATGAACTGTTAAAACCGAACGAAACCATCACTAGGGATCAGTATCGACTTCAATTGATACGATTGAGCCGAGCACTGCGCGAGAAGCGGCCGCAATAAAATACTAAAACCTACACTAAAATACTAAAACCTACACTAAAACACTAAAATGGGAAATCCTACCCCACCCGCCATATTCTCCAGATACTTCGCCGTCCGATTATCACCTGTTCCGATCGATGGCACATGGTCTAGCTTGATCTGACCAGCAGTTCCATTCATATGAAAACATCAAAAAATGGCTTGTTCCGTGGATAGCCGCAAAAGATGAACAGTTTTACGCCGACGGTATACAAGATCTACCAGAAAGATGTGAGAAAGTAATAGCCAGCAATGGGCTGTATTTTCAATGATTCACTGTAACCATTTTTTCAGAATAAATTTGTATTTTCATGAAAAAACAGCGAGAACTTAGTTGCGCACCTAATATTTGTTTTTTTTTTTTTGTTTTTAATTTTTTTATGGGAAGGTAAAATATGCGGCCGCCGTAGCCAAATGGGTTGGTACGTGGCTACCTTTCAGAATTCACGGAGAACGTATGTAGGTTCGAGTCTCTGTGAAACACAAAATGAAGGAAAAGTTTTTTTTCTAATAGCAGTCGCTCCCCGCAGGCAATGACAAACCTCCGCGTGTATTTCTGCCATGAAAAAGCTCCTCATAAAAAGTTCTGCCGTTCGGAGTCGGCTTGAAATTGAAGGCCCCTCCATTTGTGGAACAACATCAAGACGCACGCCACAAATAGAAGGAGCAGCTCGGCCACACACCCAAACTGGGTGTACGCGCCAATTATATATATACATATCTGTATATATATTTTAAATATTATATGTTATAATATTAATTTTAAAAAGTTATAAAATCATATTTTTATTAAAGTTGGAAGTATCCTTAAGAAATGCAATATGTATGTGATGCCTACAAGCTTTGAAACTTTTTTACAAAACCACTGATTTCCTACATGATATTTTGCTGTTGTAGTAAGTAAATTAAAACAAATAAAATATTGTTTAATATATTTTACTACTCATTTACGCGCCACTTAGGGAGTATGACATGTTTGGCACGTTTTAGTTTTTGAGGTGGTATTCTCACGTGTGCTTTAGACATAGGTAGGGGCGACGAAATAAACTGATGAGTTACTTCCTAAGTTATGACTCAAAAATATGCATAACCTGAAATTTACGAGTACTCGAATTTCACTTTAAAGGTAAGTTGCTTGTGATGTTTTGGTCAACATATTCTGAGCTACCTCTGCACCTTTCCAACCACACAAAACTTTTAGGTTTTCAAGTGACATTCCACAAATATTCATTTCTTCGATTCTGATGAAATTTGGAAAAGATGCTCTACTGCAGCATAAAGTATGTTAGGGCTCCAATGCTTTGGTATCTCTTTCAATTCTATGCCTAAAGCAGAAATGTTGATTTGGCTATATTGCGCCAATCGGTTGAGGGAACGTAACCGGTTTGAATCAGTTGGTCTCTTATTTTTAGAATTTTTTATCAAATAAAAAATAAAACGTAAAAAATTGCTTTCGATTTGTTTAATTCAACTTGTTTCACTTTAATATGCAATTCTATGCCTAAAGCATAAATAAAATAAAATATCAACTATTCATGGTACTGCTCAAAATTATTTATTAATTGTATGAGCAATTAAAGATAAATGCAATCTGCATGAATGGCCAACTACTTGAAGTCATCACGCTCAAAGACTTAGCTTAAAGAGTTAAATACCCACTGCAGAAACAAGAGTAGCGCCAACAACAAAAGTGATTTTATGATAAATGGCTTTTTGCCATATTTGTTGCCTAATCTTCTTAACATGTTAATGAGAGCAAAACACAGCCATAAATAATAATAAACAGACAGTAAAAGCACTGCAGGAGAGCGAAAATTCAGCAACCAATACACACTCGTGCATTCATGTCATACATATTTATATACACACAAGTGCATGTTTAAGCAAAAAAAATTGTGTACAAACGCCCGCGCGCTAATTGTATTTGATGAGGATCAACACTTAAGTGGATTGTGGGTGGTTTACGGAAATAAGTTGAATGTTGACTTCTAAGCTGATGTTGAAGAAGCTGGTAGTAGTATAATGGAGAATTCGAAAAGAATGTTCATATTTCGTGTTTTTGTTTTGTTACTTTCTGAATGTATGTGATGTATAATGACCACTATAGCAATTCTAAATATTTTACTTACTTTTTCTTTTTAACTGAAAAGCAGTTCAAAATTCCCAAAAGCACTTTGTACGCTGATCTTACAGCTGTGCTATGTGTAGCTTTTATGAACAACAGCAAATAATATCAACAAAATGTTCTCTTATATAAAAAACAGCCAACGCCAACATCGAGATACTTCAAATATTCCAGTCGAAAACCCTCAGAATGATCTCAAACGTCCCTTATTATATCACAAATGCACAAATTCATAGTAATCTCAAAGTACCCCCAATATATCGATGGCTTTCGAAAAAAGCGACACAACTCAAAATTAACTCAAATTCGGAGTTTTGCCGTTAAAAGCAAAAATCCACTACAGAGTTTATACATTTGTATCTGGAAAAGCATCATAAGCGAATCTTGAAGCAATTCTGAGAGATGGCGTTAGTGTCATTTTGTCAGGTGATCGAATTGGCACGTCACTTATCTAGAAAACTAACCCAACTCAGTATTTTGTATTTTTGAGTTGTGTCACTTTTCTCGAAAACCATCGATATGAAGAAATAAGAAAATATGCCACCCACATCATACAACACACGACTATAATCGCATTCAAACGCTCTTGTCACAGAAATAATTGCAAATCCCATAACTTTCACCGGACTCAAGAGAAAATCTGAATAAACACCATATGTTAATAACTTAGTCTAAATTATTATTTAATATAAAACTGCTAAGTGGTTGCATTATATTCCATAAATGTCTTTTTTTCTTAACTGGATTAAATAGCTTTTAGTAAAAATATTGCTTAATGTTTAAAAAACGGATCGGAATAAAGAAATGGATTGCCAAAAAAATAATTAAAAAATAAAAATAAAAAAATTTATAAAAGGTTTTCCAATAAAAGCGAATCGATGTTGCGGTATATGGAATATGATATAACTAAAATACTTATCAACGCTTTACACGGTGGCACGTACCCGAGTGATCCTATTCCCTATGAATCTGGTGCATACAACCAACTCATTTGTGCTATTTTGATCCGATCGATTTTTAGTCCGTCGATCGCAGTTTATTTGCATAGAATTGTTTATTTTAGACCTTGGTAGGTAGGCAGTTAGGTGAAATAGTTGAAGTACCAGACTGGCACTACCCAAGTAGCACTAAAACGCCATATTGATACCATTATGAGACCTCCAACAGGCAGATATCTACAGCCAACCAGAGCTGTCGATGTAATGAAGAAGGTTGATGAGATTTTGGTTGTAACACTGTCCTATGGTATCGAAGAAAAGCGCAACCAGCGACCTTAATCGTCTGACTGCCAAACTCGGACATTTACAGAGAGAGTGCTCAATAGTCTTCTTCTCTAAAAGTTCAACACAGCTTCTGTAATGGAAATTAAATAGTAAACCTAGCTTTTCTGTGTATATACCGATCGTTAAATAACCGGTAATCACAGCTACAAGTTTGGAAATTGAATAGCGTAGAGTGCCCAGAACTAATTACGTCTTGCATCTGTTGTACTGGGGCCAAAGGATTTTCGAAATATCATACGAATAAATGGAGCTACATCTGAGAAACAAATTATGCAACTCCCATTTAACAACAGTCAGAAGTCTAGTGTGGTCAAAATTATTATGATATTGAACTGATGAAGATAACTACAAACTCAAATTGTACATATAGAGCCACGATCCTGTTGCCCGAGAATTTAATGGGATCTCGAGTTCTATTCCGCTTGTCTTTTCGGTGTCAAAGAATGAATTTTGTAAATTTTAAGCTCTTTTTTCTATTTAATTTATTTAACTATCTATAGTAATTTAAGCTCATATTAGCTCTAAGTGGTCTGTAAAAATTGTATGTAACTATGTGTTGCACTTGAAATGAACGAAAATACGAATTTATATCGTCGTGTTTGCTATGTAGTATGTAGCGCCATCCTGTTACATCCTCTTACCGGATCGTTCACATCTTCGAAGTTAGGTAAAAAAAAAAACAGAAAATAAATATTTAGCATTGATCTGTAGTGCTCACCGTTGATAGTAGTGGTTTCTCCTACGCCGTTTTCGAAAACGTACGGACTGGTTCGTTTTGGCAATATTGCTTGTTAAAATATCCATTTATTTAGAAATGGGGCCAAGAAAACAACTATTTCCAAACGCTCTGAAGGCCAGTCAAAACTATTTTGTCTATAGTCATCAACTGGAAGCTTTCAGCTCACTTGAATCACGACACAAAATCCTAAGCCTAAGTTCCGACACACAGCGGAGATCTCGTGCACGTAAAGGAATCGACTTCTTCGAGTTTACTTTCACACTTACAAAAAACAGCGCAGTTCTTCTCAACTAATCCGGCAATCTCAGCTATTGGCGTACGGATGTTCGCTGATTATACCACATAATCGGCTTCACTGTGCGAAAAAAACCAGAGCTGCATACTCAGCTCTTTATTTTCTCATCAACTAAATTTTTTTAAAGAATACTTATACTCAATTAATAATGTTAATTTGAATACCACAGAAAAGAGGCTATGTCCAGGTATTAATCAAATTTTTTCGTATACTTTTCGCTAGGACAAATAAGAGATTTTTTATTTTATTCCTTGCGTATTTTCATTGTGTATACTTTCATAGGATCAAGGTTCGGTTATCTTTTATTATATTTTTAAAGAAAAGAACTACATTATTTAGGGTGATCAGATTGGAGGTACTTTTTCCAACAAGGGTGTTTTGAGAGCTCACGAGTGGCTACTATCAAACTAAATACAGAATTTTTTTCTAATTCATTAACATTTTATCATGAAAAGACTTACGCCTCAACAACGTTTACAAATCGTACAATTGTATTACGAAAATCGACGCTCTGTGAAAAGTGTTCATCGCACGATCAGCTCAACTTATGGTGCACATAACAGTCCTACCGAACGCACTATTCGGCAAACCATCGCCAAAATTGTGTATAATTTTACATTATTGGATGATACTCGATCGATTATACTACGTGCAGTCCGAAGTGGAGAGAATATTGCGGCTGTAAGTGAGAGTTTTGCCGAAGACCTGGAAGAATCTACACCGATCTCAACAACTTAGCCTCTCTTATGACACTACTTGGGCGATTTTATGCAAAGCTCTTGGTTTCAAGGCGTATAAGATAGTCATAGTTTTAGTCATTGGGCTCTTGAAAAACTCGCCGAAGGTCCACGATTTGGACCCGAATTTTGTTAAGCGATGATGGCTGGTTGGTTACGTTAAAGCAAAAATTGCCGTAATTGGGCTGGAGAGCAACCCGAAGCCATTGAAATCAACCGTTTGGTGCGGCCTGAGGAGGAGGCGGCTGCAGGAATCATCGGTCCATATTTCTTCATAAGACGAGGTTGGCGTCAATGTAACAGTGATTGGCGAATGCTACACTACCATGCAAAACAACTTTTTGATGCCGGAAATTGAAGGCCGTGATCTCTACAATATTTGGTTCCGGCAAGACGGTGCTACTTGCCATACACCCAGTGAAAAAATGGAATTACTGCGTCGTCGTATACGAGTATAATCAGACAAGTAGTACAACTCTAGTTGTCAACACGACCAACACACGATTATTTGTAAAGGGCATATAAAGATGTCTATCATTCAAAATCATTTGTTTTTTGCTCATTTAGTAGATAAGTTATTTAAAAACAAAATTGGATGCCTAACTAGTTAACATAATATAAAACCCTTAACATATATTTTGTACGAAATATTTCATTAGAAAGTTTTAAGGATATTCAAGGAGACATTTTTAGAAGACTTTTGTACTATATTTTTCCTGTCGCATAGTGAATAAGATTTATTCTATAATAACTGGAGGTATTTTCTTAGTCATATTAATATCAAAGATTGAGTGTAAGTATTAGTACAATTTTTTCGAAACTTTAACGGCAGTTCAAAATTTAGTTCATGAGTAAATGAAAAACTGAATGTGCAGCATTACCATATAAAATCTATAGTTTCTCGTGCACGTGCAATTTTTCCTCAATAGCATTTAGTGTCGCTCGTGAACGTTGAATACAAAAAGCCAGCTGGATTCTACCACAAATATATTGTTAGCAGAAAATGCTTTTCAGTGTTCTTTTTTGATATGAAAGGAGATTTTTCTACCCTCATTTTATATAATTCGTAATAAATTAAAAATTCCGAATTTTGATCGATATCCCCTGATGCTCGTTGCCTTGCTATTCGAATGTAATTATTTATAATTTCATAGAAATAAAAAAATAAAAGTTCCGAAAATTTCGAAAACCCCGGTATATTTGGTAATTAAAAAGGATCGATATCCTGGGATATACCTAACTTCTGACAAGCAACTGGAGTTTTAAGCAACTACCCTCCTTCTGCGGCAATTTACACATTGAATCGTACAAGAAAGGAGTTTAAAATTTCGAACTGAAACTGGTAACTAAAAATATACCAGTGCATAAAATTATTATCTTCAATTCAGTGCCTGATCCAATCATTCACAAGAAGAAATAAATAAAAAATTAATTCCAATTAATTGTCTCCTTTACTACATACAATCGTGATTCGCCAGCAAGCACTTGTAAACAGCTGCCAAATTTTACAGCTCGATGTGACCAGAATAAATGTGTATTAGTAAATAATTTGAAAATAATGCGTTAAGCGATTTTTTGTGTGATTTGTGGTAATCGCGCTAGATTTAGCTGCCAAGCTGTTATTAACGCAGAATCAACTACAGCAGTTTCCATAGTCGAATGTGGTTGCGCGTAGCACGCAGGCTGTAAGTGCTGGGTTTAAAATCCAGTCCTTGATAATAACAGGCCAACAATAGCAAATTCCCGAACGAATTCCCGTTATGAAAAAACTTATCATAAAACCCATCTACCATTCGGAAGCAGCATTCGATCCCCTATTTCTTTTTTATAAAATCACAAATTTGCTGAAAAACTCGGCCAAACACCTAATACTTGTAAGCGAGTCTAAGCGCCAGTCTATTGGCGACATAGGCAGCAGTCATGTTAAAAACGAAAACCAACAACAAAGACAAATTGCAACATCGCCCACTTGATTATTTTGTTGCCCACCATAGCTACACCATTCCACTACTAAACTTTGTTTCTGGTTCGCAATTTATTAGCTCAATTAATTCTATTCTTCGTATATTAAAACAAACTTATATCCCACGCTTTTTGTGCGACCTCATCAACTCAGCATTGAAGGCGAAGTTTGAATTCATTGCATATTTTTAGATTTAAAATTAAATCAACTTCTCTCATTAAGCTACGGATTTTTGCTGAATTTCTGGAAATTATTAAGTTTTTGGCTTGCTGAGTGTTATTTTAAGAATTAAGCTAAATATTGCAAGATATACGTGACATGAATGCAAGCATGAATGCGAAAATGATTGTGAATGAGAAACACCACACTTCCTTATCCTCCACATGCGATCAGCTGCCTATTTTTGTAGTTAGTATGGTGAGTTTGAAAGTTTGTGCATGCCATTTCCTTAGTCCCTGGTAAGATGATAAGAAATGGAAAGCACAAGAGAGTTCATTACCTCTCTTCGGCATGACGTAAATTTACTTATACATACATATCTTGATGACAAATTTTAATAACTGAACATTTAAAAATTAAGAGTAGATGGTGTTAAAACATATGAACCAGCATCGAGTAGGTGGTAGCAGCCTAAAATTTGAGGAAGTATTTTGTAAGTCAAAGGTATGGTTAGGTTAGAAATGGTGATGCAAGATGGCGCAAGGATCGAGATATATAGCTAAATCGTAGCTATGGTCTGCCTTGTGTCATATTGAGTATATAGACTGGGCCGCTTCAACTTTTGTGTCGGTGTTGCAAATAATAATAAATATAAAAATGATTTCTCAACGTCGTCAAAGCATTCGTCCGCTTACGCCTAGGGCATACAATCGCCACACATTCGTATCTACTACAGCGTTCCAGCCCACCCTCTTGCTGGTACTGCCCGAGATTGGCCTTAACCGTCAACCATCTACCCGACGAATGTCCACATTTCGCAGCAATAAGGAAAAATATCTTCGATAGCCGAGCCCCTTCTTCGCTATTAAATACTACTTTTCCAGAAAACATATTAAAAATATCAGAAAACTTATTACGAACAGGATTAAACTCTCAATTTGATATGGAAATTACATCCAATTTCATCATTCCGTCTCTTTTACGTATAAGTCTTCATTAAATTTATCCCTTTTTTATATCCGCATCAGCGAGCTGAAGGCCTTGGCAGCCAGTGCTCCTTATTTCGTGTAAAAATAATTTATTGTTTTTCCTGGTTATAAATAAATAAAAAATAAAATGGTTTCTACGTTTATTTATTTTTTTATTAATTAATTTTATTTGATCTGATTCTTCACAAAATAAGTTTACCAATTTTTTATTATAGAATCGATCAAGTGACCGCTGTTTTTAGCCAAAGCAAAATTTGCTCCTATTTCCGAGTTTTCCGCCCTTTCTCATGCATCTCTTGCAGTATAGCGATGATTGTGGTACGAATGTTGCCTGAGAATTACTGACGTATATGTACTATGCTTTTCAAAAAATTCCACACAAAAAAGTTCAACATCAAACCATCTATAGGGTTCTCAGACTCTGCTTGATACTCCGGATAGTTTCGGTTCTAAGTATGTTAAGCTAACACGACTGAAAAATTATTTTTAACATATGTATATCATCACTATTTCGGCGCGTTGTTCGATCGCTATGCAATTAGTGGACAACATTTTATGGAATTAATCATCATCAATGTTAGCTGGACAACCCTGGCAGGCGAAGACGCTGCAGCGTATGCCACAAATTCTCTCAGTTTCTTGCCAGCGACCTCCATGCGCGAAATCCCAAAAACCTGCACTTTCATCTTCTTCTTATTCCTAATTGTTGCGATAACCGCTTACGCGATTTTGGCCGAGTTTAACAAAGCGCGTCAGTCGTTTCTTTCACGTGGTAACCGGCGCCAGTTGAACACACCAAGTGAAGTCAAGTCCTTCTCCACCTGATCTTTCCAACGCAGAGGAGGACTTCCTCTTCCTCTGCTACTCCCAGCTGGTACAGCATCAAATACTTTCAGAGCCGAAGTATTTGTATTCATTCGAACGACATGACCCAGCCAACGTCGTAAACCACATACAGTTCATCGTTTCATCGCCTGCGATTCTTGCCGTTGCTAACGTCCAAAGGTCCAAAAATCTTCCGCCGAATCTTTCTCTCAAACACTCCAAGTGACGCTTCATCGGATATTTTCATCGTCCACGCTTCTGCGCCTTACGTTAGGAAGGCATGATGAGAGTTTTGTAGAATGCTAGTTTTGTTAGTCGAGAGAGGATTTTACTTCTCAATTCTGTACTTAATCCAAAGAGAGATTCTATGTTGGATTTCGAGGCTGACATTATTAGTGGTGTTAATGCTGGTTCCTAAATGAATGAAGTCTTTCACAACCTCGAAATCATAACTGTCAACAGTGACGTGGGTGCCGATACGCGAGTGCACCGACTGCTTGTTTGAAGACAGGAGGTACTTCGTTTTGTCCTCGTTCACCACCAAACCCATTCGCTTTGCTTCTGTATATAGTTTGGAAAGGCAGAACTAACAGCGCGGTTATTAAGGCCGATTATGTCAATATCATCCGCATACGCCAACAATTGTACGCTCTTATATAATATAAAATTTGTGCCTGATTGACGACGAAGTCTCTCTCCGTCAACAAATTCAACACCGACTTTGCGCTCCTTTACAAGACAGCTGAAGTAGATACCACAAGGGTATACATTTTTCTTGCCTCAACTCGCCCATTTCATCTTTTGAGTGACAGTGATGTCAACCTTTACACTCACGAGGACATCAACCAGCAGGACAGAGGCACCTTCCCCATTAAGGGAGCGGACATTCCAAGTGCAGGATGGTTTTCAATAGAGAAGATCAACGACTGACAGAATTTTCGTACTAAGACAGATTTTAGAAAAGCCTTGCGAATACGACCAGACGACGTGTTATCTTTTCATAGACTTCAAAGCAGCTTACGACAGCATAATTAGGAACCAGCTCTTTTTAGCGATGGCAGAATTCGGTATTCCCGATAAGTTAATACGTTTACCACGCTGAAAAAGAACGTTGTAAGAGCTCAGAACAATCCGTCGCAAGAATTCGCCACCTTGAACAGACTTCGGCAAGGAGATGGGCTCTCATGTCTCCTCTTTAATATTGCCCTTGAAAAGGTTATCAGGGACTCTGCCGTAAACACAAAGGGAACTATTTTGTAATCAATTAAAATTTCCATCTTGCTATGCAGTAGTGAAACGGTGACACTCAGAGCTACTGACTTTCGAGAGGACAGTTCTGCGAAAAAATGTTGACGCGATATGCGATAAAGGCGAGTGGAACTCGAAAAACTATATGCGCACAACTCTGTGATAACCACAATCATGATCAACAGATTGAGATGGGCAGGTCACATATTGCGGACTAACACGGATTACCACCTCAAGAAGTACTCTTCGGTAAATGCCGCAGACAGAGAAGAAGGGGTCGCTCGCCGCTTTGATGGATTGACGGTGTAGAAGGCACAGACTTATTGGAATTTTGGGCATGGAGGGCACAGGCACGAAACCAAGACAATTGGAGGCATATGCTACAGCAGGCGAAGACCCGACCAGGGTTGTCCAGCCAACAATGATGATGAATTACCCAATTCGCCTAATCTGCATTTCCTCTCCATGCAGAAAATGTTGATCACGTCATGTTGCAATGCCTACGCTATGCTTCCGAAACCTTTAAAATCTTAAACGGGGAAAATATTGTAGATTTCATGTTGATGACTGGAAGAGAATCTGCGCGACTGTAAAACATATTAAAATAATTTAATGCGCGCGAAGCTTCGTAGATATCAACAGTAACTAGCAGCCCCCGAGCTAACCAGTCCCATGCCGTAATACTTTTTTAGCAATTCCACAGGGAAAGTGGTAGCAAGTGGACTGTTGCTATGTCGGTATAGCAGTACTCATGAAAGTTTCCTCTTCCCAGGCGTCATCCCGAAAAAACAAAAACTCTATTAATTTGATCGACGCAATAAAACGAAAAAGTTGCAAACCTTTTTGCTTCACCTAAAACAAAGAAATAAAAATATAATCGAAAAACAAAAATGTCAAACGATACCCACAATGGCAACTGCGGAATGACCAATGACCACCAACTAGCGGCAATGTCAATGTGAATTGTCGTGGAAAAACACGTAATCCAGGAAATGCGCAAAAACGCACAAATTTGTGCTGCTTCTCATCTGTGCTGCTGCTGCTGCTGACTTGCTGTGGCTGAATTAACAACAAATAATTGGCAGTGATGAGTTGTCAACAACATGTCACCGATTGGCGGTTGAATGCGTTTTCGAGTATTTGAAGATATTTTTTGTTTGTTTGCATACTCGTTTGCAATAATTTTTAATTCCATATCCCAATGCAAGTGTGCTTGTGTGTGAGAAGGTTAATTTGCAAATTTTCAACTTAGCTTAAAATATGCATAAATAAATATGGGCGCTACTGTATTTGAACATGGATATGCATATGTTTGTATGTAGTTTGTATTAGTAAATGATTAAACGGATGCAAGCAATTAATGCACTTCAATCCACTTCGATCCACTTCGTGTGTCTCGAGTGTAATCTGTTGCTTTTGCTGTTGTTTATTAATTTACATTGACCATCAACTTGAGTAGAGCAGAGGTAACATATTTTCTACGAACTTGAATTGCACGTACGTACGCATGTAAATATAATGTGCACTAGCAGATATGCACGCTGAACATACTAACGAATATAAAGGCACTGATGTGATTAATATTTGCACACTTTCAATAAAATATTTTGATTTTTTATTGCAGAAAGGTAAAATTAACTTCTTAGCAAAATTAAAAACATTCGCTGCTCTAAAGAACTAAAGTATGGGGGTTTTTAAGAGAGTGAGAAATTAAATTAATAATACAAAACAGAAATATCCTTAGAATGTTTTTTTTATAATCTGGTAGATAATTTTGTGTTATTTATTTGTTTAATATGATAACCGGCATGTGCCCGCATTGGCTATGATTTACATGTTACAGATGACCTAGCAATTGCCGTTAAAGGCATATATCCTAACACCTCTATGGATATTCTGCGCTATACTCGTAACATGGCCACTCTTAGAAGCTGGACTGAGAGCAGGAGGACTCGGTATAAGCCCCGCCAAAACTGATAATAATTCTCATTCACAAGGAAACATAGGCTCCTTATAATCTCCCCGCTAATTTCTAAGGGTGTGGAGATTCCTTTGAGAGAGAATGTCAAATACTTAGTACTCATTTAGGAAACTCACGTGGAAACCTAATATTGAGAAAAGAGCAAAGAAAGGCAGCGTTGCATTATATACTTGCAAAAAAGCGGTCGGTATTTAATGGGGGTTAACACCTCGTGTTACACATTGGCTCTATACTTCTGTAGTTAGGCCAATCTTAATATATAGAATACTTGTATGGTGGCCATTTCCTCAAAAGACAAGTTACGCTAAAATCATGAGTAAGGTCCAAAGAACAGATTTTTTATGCATCTCTAGTGCTTTAAAGACTGCCTCAAGCAAAGCGCTACACTATTTTGCCTGCACTAAATTTTGTACGGAAACACGTGTCCGCCGGCTCGGCGCTTAGACTCAAAAATATGTCGCTATGGAAAAACCGGTGGCTTGGTCACGCTTCTATTTTGTATACTCTGAATAGTCATAAACAAGAAATAGATTACTCTATTCCTAGACCACATTCGACAGGCTCTTCAAGACGAGTATACCGTCAAGGAGGGAGTGGCAGACACCAAGACAATGGAGAAGGGGTGAATTAAATTTTTATACGGATGATTCCAAGCTAGACGATGAGGTTGGTTATGGAGTATTTTCGAAGGAATTAGGACGGGAAATATCTGTTCGACTACCA
>JAYXIM010042742.1:0-17244 GCA_037575425.1 Anastrepha fraterculus
TATCCTATACATTGTGCAGCGAATAAAGATCCAGTGTATTCGCTGACTAGGTAATGTTGTTAGAATGGATGAAAGCGTGCACCTTTGAAAGTGATCGATTCGGTGCCTACTGGTGGTAGCAGAGGGAGAGGGCGCTCTTTTGTTGTAGAAATATATGCTGAAAAATGACTGGTCTTCACTTGGAGTATCCATCTGGCGCCGTTAGCACGCGTCAATCAATTAGAAGAAAGGTAGTTTTCAAATAAATTCGGTAATATTTTCTAGCACATTATACGAAAACTCTGTACCATTAGAGCTTAGATCTCTGTATTGCTAAATTTCTCCAACGTAAAATTCATTAGATAAAAATTTTAGAAAAGCGATGTCATTGCTTGAGCTCTCATTCCATCCTAATTTCCTCCAAGGGCTTTCAAAATGGAATACGCTAGTCAAGCAACAACAATTACTCAATTGTAGTACAATAACGAAATTATGCAAAAGTACCAATTTTTCGTTTTGTTGACTTAACACCAGCGACGCGCTGAAAGCCAAAATGCGCGCGTCAAGAGTATACTTATAAATTTTCAATCAGTAAAATCGCGTGTAGAATTCGAAAATTTCATTAGTGAAACTCGAAATTTCCGTGCTGAAAATAATGAACAATGAGAAAATAGTCAAGAGAGCAGGCAGTAGGGGAACCAATAGAGGCGAAGTCAAAGGCGACAACAAGGCGGCGGCTTGGGGCTTCTGAGCAGCAGCGGAAGCGAACAAGGGCAAAACAAGGAAATTGCGAAACAACAGCTCAAGGAGCTACAACAAACGAAAATCACAAACAACAAGAAGAATAAGAATAATAAGAACAATAACAACAAATGAAGTAAACAGCAAACGAGCGAAAGAATGAATAAGCAAACGAATGAATGAGTATGCATAAGTGACGCGCAGACGGACTGGTTTGCTGTGCTTTCGCTCAGCACAGAAACTGACGACTGACTGAATGCATGAATGTACCTATTTCAAAATTGGGAGGGTGGTGGGCGGGTAGGCGCGCGAGCAAACAATTGTGGGTGTGCGGGTGTAAAGTGAAATTGTCGAGGTAACAAGAAAACAAATCACGTTTTAATTTTGTTTAACTAAATGGAGAAAATTACACGAACTGCACGACAACAGGCAGAGAGAGGGCACAGTCGAAGAAAAGCAAGCGAAAGCAATGATTGAAAGGGATTCACAAGTCAGCAAGGATATGATGCTGCCACAGCTGAGTGCGAATGCAAAATGTATGGTGGCGAGTATTTGGGACGTGGAAGGGCGAGCGAGTCCGTAGCAGAAGGGAATAAGCGCGTGATGATGATGTGCAACTCTTCGCTGAGGATAGCATTGAAACAGGCAGACACACACACACACAGAATGGCAGTTAGATATTTAGCTGTGCTGGAGCGAAAAAAAAATAGTCAGCAAGATAGCTGAAGCTAACTGAAGGGCTGTTGGCGGACAAAGCTATTTTCGCGCTGTCATTGTTGTTTACAATTAAACACAATGTCTAAGCGTAAAAAATGCAATAACAAAAATGTGTGCCCGAGCAAAAGAAAAAAAGGTCCCGCATTGCAAGAAATGAAAATTATTTATGTATGAATAAGGAAGTTCGAGTGCGAAGCGAATTGCAAAAGACCATGCCACAACTGTCACGTTGCGGTTGTGTGGCTGAAGAAGACTCTAAAGCTAAGGAAGAGATTAGAGCTGTTGCGGAGGTTGAGGTTGGAACTGTGCCTGAGTGCTCAAGAATAAGTGAAAGGAAATGCATGCAGGCGGTTGACACTTAAAAAGTACAAGCAATGATTTAACCTGGTGGTGATACGAGAAAAACGAAAAAATTGATGCATTTGTAAAATGTTAGATGCTCTCAGCGATGACGTCATTTGTCAAATACAATTCATTAAAAATGCTTTATTGAATACCAAAATGGTGGAAATAACTCACAGTTTTTAAAATGAAGAATGCCTTGAAATGGGAAAAATTAGTTCTATTTCGCGAGCTACACGGAACATTTCACATCAAGAGAGCTTTTTCTTTCCAGTGAGGAGTATATCGTTCGCAGAACCACATATGATCCGTTGGCACAAAACCATGCATCTGAGCGTTTCCATATCAAGTGATCCGAATATTTAGCCTTCGTCGTAAATTTTTCTGAAAATTCGAGGCTAAACTGAACCAATTTGTGGAACAGCATCAAAACGCACACACAAATAGGAGGGAGCTCGCCAAACACCTAACAGAAGTGTACGCGCCAATTATAAAAAAAAAACTGAACCAATTTTGAAAAATATTAATAATAAAATAATCATATTTAACTATGTATAATAATTAATATAATTAAATTTTTTGGGATAAAATGTATTTAAAAACAAATTTTTTTGGAAGAATTAAATTTTTGGTTCAAAATTAAAAAAAAAATTAATTTTTTTGTTGAATATTTTGACAAAAAAATTTTTTTTCGAAAAATGTTGAAGGTTACCGAAGAAATGTATTTCACTTTAAAAAGTGTATACCAAAATTTTTAACACTGAATAAATTTCAAAATTATTAATATTTTTCTTTTTAATTTTTTCAGTTTACTTCTTCTATCCTCAAGCACACGAATACATTATTTTTACTAATTTAATTACTTATTTGAAAATTTTTGAAAAAAAAATGTAATTTTTTTGCTGAAAATTAAAAAAAATTGTTTTTTGAAAAGTGTTTAAAGTACAGAAGATATGTATTTCACGTTAAAAAACTGTATCAACACTGAATAAATTTCAAAATTATTAATATTCTTTTTTTTACTTCTTATTATCCACAAGCACACGAATAATTTTTTTTAGAAAAAATTAATAGTGTAATATTTATTTAATTACAATCACAATTTAAATTTAGCTTTTTACGATCAAATATATATATAATAAAAAAAAATTGTTTGGAAAAAAATTTGTTTTTGTGTTGAAAACTATTTTTCCAAAAATTTGATTTCTTGTTGAAAATTTTGAAAAAAAATATTTTTTTGGAAAAGAGTTAAAAGATATCAAACATATGTATTCCACTTTAAAAATGTGTACATATACTAAAATTTTCAACACTGAATAGTTCTGAAAATTTTTAGTTTTTTTTTAAGTTTCTCAGTTTACTTGTTGTTATCCTCAAACACGCGAATGAATTAATTTTTAGAAATAAATTTAAAAAAAAATTTAAAAATATAATATTTTTATTTATTTGTAATCATAATTATAAGTTTTGAAAAAAAAATTTATTTTTTGTTGAAAATTTTGAAGAAAAATATTTTTTTTGGAAAAGTTTTAAAAGGTATGGAATATATGAACTTTACTTTAAAAATGTGTACCTGTATCAAAATTTTCAACCCTGAATAAATCTGAAATTTTTTAGATTTTTTCAAAGTTTTTTAAGCTTACCTACTTCTTGTTATCCTTAGGAACACCGATAACAATAATTTTTAGCAACAAATTTTAGTAAAAATTAATAATATGTTTTTATTTAATTATAATCATGATTAAAAATTTTGAAAAAAATTTTAAATTTTTTGTTAAAAAGTAAGTGTTAAAAAGCACAGAAGATACATATTTCACTTTAAAAAACTCTATAACAAACTTTCAACTTTGAATAAATTTCGAAATTTTTACAAATGTTTTTCAAATTTTTTTTAGTTTATTACCCAAGCCCATGAATAAACCAAATTTTGGGAAAAAAAAACGACAATAACTAAAATACTTGTTTTCGCCACTTAAACGAACTTCACAGAGAGGCCATATAAGGAAGTTCCCAAAATTAATATAATCAAGGCGCATTCATTAAAGGTGGTCGTACTAGACCAACAATAATCTTTTGTGCGTTTGTACACTCTGAGCTGACAGCCGCATGGACAAGGCGAAAGAAAAAAAAACAAATTAGCTGATTTACCGATACCACCTTTAATAGATTTGCCTTGTAATATGATGTAGCTTTAGCTTTTCCGTAAAAAACGTACCCGTATTCTAGTATGTGCCGAAAATTTTACGTACACCAATATTGGATTATAAAAAAAAATTTTAAATATTCTATTTTTCATATAGTTTTCTTAAGTTACACACATTTGACTAGAGAGCGCCAATTCGTCGCCGTAATGTTGCCGTGAACTCCATGGTAATACTCATAAAGCTTAAGATTAAGGCAAACAGGTTAAAGAGGGACTATTCATGGCAAAACCCATTTTGTCTGATACCCCAATCTATTGCTAAGGGTTAACAGCCGGCGACAAAGACAGCCTGCAATTCTACTAACAATAATACGCGATCATTGTGGCAAGCCTCTGTGTGGGTGTCTAATGTTTTTTTTTTTGTCTTCCTATTGTTTTACATTTTTATTTTCATTTGCATACTCGACAAGAACATTTTCTTGCCACTTTCGCTATAATAGTTAATGTTCTGCTATACTATTTTCTAATATTTCATTCCTTTTTACGGTCACCGCAATTATCTCATAATGAAAACAGACAAGTGGCAATTATTTCAACAACATTTCCAATGCACCACATCATTTTTCAACTTTAGTTTTCATATCTTTTATTTATGTGTTTCCAATGCATTCATTAAAATTAGTCCAATACTAATTATTTTTATCCTGTGCGGTATTTAGGTACAACACACTTCGCCGGCATGCAAGCCGCTGCTGCTTCCTTTCAACACATACCGGCACTTCCCACACAAAATCGAGGGAAAAGAAGAAAATCTAACATACATTCTGTAGTGGTTGTTGTACAACAATTATTTTTATATTCTAGCATTTTTTTCTTTTTGAATTTTTTGTAGGTGTTGCTGCTACAACTCAAAAATTTTCTAATTATGAATGTACCGTGTTTTTCATAATTTCTCATTCATCATCTTGTTACCGACCATTTGCTGTATTTGCTGCATTTCCTCCTTCATCCTTTGTTGCCTGTGTCGGTGTCCAAAAAGCGATAAAAATCTACGT
The DNA here is from genome assembly GCA_037575425.1 of Anastrepha fraterculus. Classification (NCBI taxonomy): domain Eukaryota; kingdom Metazoa; phylum Arthropoda; class Insecta; order Diptera; family Tephritidae; genus Anastrepha; species Anastrepha fraterculus. Next base: position 4,978 of record JAYXIM010042742.1, read on the forward strand.
TTAACTATGCTGCCACCGGCGAAAGGGCGTTAGCGGCGCTTGTTTTGAAAAATAACCAAATTATTTGAACTTGTCGGTAAGTGAGCGCACACAAAGGCGTCTATGAAAGAAATGAATAAATTTTCATATCTCCATAATTGTTGCCCCGTCATGTGCCTACGTGGCGTCAGGGCAAAAAGGATCGAACCACAATGTACGAGCAATATTTTGCATATAAATGAAGTTTCATATCCTGTGTACTACAAGCAGCTGGGTTGTAGGAAATTGAGATTAGAAACAAAATAGAAAAAAAAACACCACAAATATACATTCGAATGCATGTACGAGTATAATCAAATTTGATTTAGATATAACAGCCAGTATTTCTTTCAATTATTAGTAAACTCTTATGTTAGCGGTTCCTGTGGCTGGGTAGTTGAAGGGTTCAAATGCTCCGCAAAACTTACTAAAAATTCAAAACTAGTATTTACTAGAGTCTTCCAATCCTCAAATGTCCTTTTTAAAAGGAATTTTCAGACTTTTCTTCAAAACAGTCTCGAATTGACCCGTAAAAAGTGTAGCTAGGATATTGAAATGTTCCACAAAAATTTCCAAATAATATTTTCGTAGAGCATTTTAATCCTCATATCCCCTTTTGACAATGGTTTTTTATACTTTTCTTCAAAAAAGTGGGCAAGTTGACCTGTAAAAAGGGTATCTAGGATATTGAAAATGTACAACTACAAATTTTAACTAAAACTTTTGTAGAATATTTTAATCTTCAATGTCCTTTATGTAAGCACTTTTAGGCTTTTCTTCAAAGAAAGGCCGATATGAGTCGTAAAATTAGTTACGGAATTGAAATGTTCCCAAAAATTCCTAAAAAATTTAACTAATAGGGGTTAAAATGTTGCACTAAAATTACTAAAAATTCAAAACTAATATTTACGGGAATATTTGTATCCTAAAATGTCCTTTTTAAAATTACTCTGTACCCTTTTCTTCAAAAAGTAGGCAAATAGAATAGTAAAAAGGGGGTTAGGGGTTAAAGTTACCCACAAAAATTATTAATATTTTTTAACAAATATTTTCGTACAATATTTTAATCCTCAAATGTCATTTTTTGAAGCACTGTTTAGGCTTCCTTCAAAGAGAGGACACATTGAGTCGTAAAAGCCCAAGTAATATTTTCCTGCAATATATCAATCCTCAAATGTCTTTTTTACAAGCACTTAGGTCCAATTGGCCCGGAAAAATTAAGTCTAGTGAGTTAAGGCATTTAACAAAAATTATCGCAGTTAAATTCTACTACAGAACACTAAAAATAATTTTTTTTCAGCAATCCACTTATAACATTTTTTACGCATATCATCATCAGCATTAGCTCAACAACCCGATCCGGGTCTTGGCTTGCTGCAACATTCGTCTGCAGTTTGATTTATATCTCGCTTGAGTTCTCCATCAACTTTTACCAAAGATACCAAAAAGCTCAGCGTCCAGATCTACGCCATCCAACCATCGGAGTTTAGGACTTCCTTTGCCTCTATTTCTTCTGGATCGTACCCAATACGATTTTCTTTGGTGAGTGTGCTTCGTCTGCCCTTATACAGTGACCAGCCTATCATAGCCGATTAAGCTTTATTTTCTTGACAATATCCGAGTGTATATACAGTCTTTGAAGATCGTGCCTCAATCATATTTTTACACATAACATAACCAAAATTTTACCCTCTCTAAAAAAGATATTGGGACATACTGGACTATAACTTTGCTCTGCAAAAATGGTCTACTTCTGTTGTGTATTCAAAATTGTAAAAACGCTTAAGTTTAATTATCTAACTGGGTCTGTATAAGGTACTGTGATGAGTAGAGGGCACAAAAGGCTACGAGGTCTAAGTGCAGACCACAAATCAAATCTAATCCAATCTAATCTAGCAGCTCTTTTCTGTTATATAAAAACACAAAATGACGGTCATTTAGACGGTCGAAAAATGCATCATTTTTTGGGAATTTTTTTCTCAGGTAAAATAACTTCAAACGTTTTGTAATTCATAAAGTACTTTAATAAATGTCTTGACTGTCTACAAAAATTTTCGGAGAAGAAAAAAAACATTTTAAGTACACCTCGTCCATGGCACCTCATTCTATCTGTGTACATTCTAGCGCTCTGAAATAAAAAAAACAATTTTTTTGAAAACTTTAGGATAATACCTTCGATGTGACATTTTGATTTAAAAAAAAATATGGAAATTGATATTTTTTACCCAGTTTTATGTTAAAAGTGATTTTTCATGCATAAAAATTGACTTTAAAATTACAAAAAAATATGAAAATCTCTTTTTTAAAAAAAACACTTAATGTCACATTGAAAACAATTTAATTATCTTTAAAATGAGCTATTGTAAAGCCTGATTGGTTCAATACAGCGTTCTCAATTGTGTACACAAAATCGAAAAATGATGTTTCGAGAAAAACGCGTTTAAAGTTTTGGATACAGGCGATCAGGCCACCCGTCGCGTCCTGTTAAAAATTTTGTCACTCCTTCAAAAATACAGATATCGACTTGAAATTTTGGAAGTATATTCTTAAATAGTTGTAGAATATATTAAAATTATTTCCAAAAAATCGATTTTTTTGACCCGATAAATGAGGGTCCCTCCTTAACCTCGGTGAGGACTGACTACATCGTCCCGACGGTAACATTCAATAGGAATTTTGCCACTCTCTTTCCATCTCGGGAGGAATGGAGTAAGGCGCTTTCAATAAACGACTTCCACACTACAGTCTACACAGATGGTTCAAAAATGGATTGGGGTGCGTCGGACAGGTTACATTCTCATAGACTCTTGAATGGAGAAATATGTGCGTCTCCCTAATACCAGTAGTGTCTTCCAGGCTGAAATACTGGCAATTGGGGAAGGGTGTAAACTACCAATCGCAGACTTCTCTTTTAAAGGTAATATAGCTATTCTTTCGGATAGCCAAGCTGCAATCTAGGCACTAGATTCAGCTGCAACAACCTCTATAGTGGTGGAACAAAGTAGGAATGGCCTTTCCACCTTTAGGGAAAACCATAATGTTACCTTAATATGGGTCCCGGGACATCGGAACATTGAAGGTAACGAAAAATCAGATGAACTGGCATGAGGGGAATCTACCATGAATAACGCTCTTGCAGAATCGGTAATCACACCATTAGCTGAATCAAGATCACAAATTCCCTAAAATACCTCCGAATCGCGGATTGTACATAGATGGAGAGACCAGACGAAATGCAAAATTAGCAGAACGTTATGACCCACCTGCAACCTCAAACAATCGTCGGCATTGTTAACCATGAAATGGCGGGACGCCTGGAGGCTAACGGCAGTCACAACTGGCTTTTGGTCTATCGGAGTACAAGCAGCCAAAACGGGCACACTCGCAACACATACTGACCCAGTCAATCTTCCACTTTCTCTGTGAATGCCTTGCCCTATGGAAGGACAGAATGTTAACCTTGGGCAAACCGCTGTTCGAGGGTCTCGAACAACTGTCTGGCTTAGATATCAACACCCTAATAAGGTTCTTAAACCGCACCGACTGGATATACTCATGCCGTAAATAACTGGTAAACATGTTGATAAGGAGGATGTGGCAACAAAATGGTGCAGAAGCGCTAGTTGGGTTCTGGAAGAATCACCACTCAAACCAACCAACCAACCCTGTGGTGATCGTATCTAGGCATAACTTGACACTAATGAGATCTGCGACCGAAAGTTGTAGTTTTTTCTATTTCACAAATTTTACACAAATGCACTTTATTATCTTCTCAAATTGTTTTTGTTCTTGGATACAAAACCACAGCGTTCTCTAGTGACCTCTTATATGGGAAGACGTAGTGCTGAATCAGAAGATATACTGAAAGAGGAAAGAGATCAGTTGTTACATTTTCTTAGCAACATTCAGGGTTCCCTTGGGATATAATTTTGTAGCATTTTTGGGTTATCTACAGTTTTCCTAGTAATTATGTGCTCCTTTCAGTACACCCTTTTGTAGAGAGCTTTTTAGCTTTGCAGCTGTTAAAGAGGACCATCAATCAACGAAGTCATAGAATTTAGGCAAATATAATATTTTATATCAAGTTTAAATACATTTATTTATTAACTTTTGCATATCAGCAGCTGCGATCGCCATAATCAGAATATTATCACACACACACATTTGTAGCTCAATCAGCGACACACAAGTATGCGCACCATAACAATTTGCCTTAACATCAAGCGGCATACCACAAACATGCAACCAACGAGAATGCGCACTAATGTATTTATGTGCATACAACATTCCCGCTCGTGACATGCCACACTACTGACACACTTCCGCTGCATTGAATTCCGCTTTCCACAGCCCCACGCACGAATAACATCAATATGTAGTGGGTGACTGCGGCTGCATAAAATCAAAGATGCTGTTGTTGCAATTGTTGTGGTAATATTGTTGTTGTTGTTGTTAGTAAAAGCATTAAAGGACGATGCTACAAGCTTGTACCGCCTGAGTAAGTGACAATTTCCACTTGTAAGTTAATTTCAACGCTGTATAGCAGAAGCCTCACGGCAGGAAGTAGAGCCACAGGGAGGGATGGCGCAATAAAAGAGGTAAATAGCAAATAAGCAGCAACAACAGATGCAAATCATCAAGGATTGTGGCGTGTATAGTGAGTATGTGCCAGTTGGTTGTTAAGTCGACAATATGAGCGGAGGAAAAGTGACTGACATTGCTCGTGATGGAGTGCAAAGCGCAGCTGCTGCCTGATTGGAATCACGCGTCTAACTCTAGTAGAGACTGCGGTACTTTGGGCTTGTGATGAAGATGCATACTGAGGGGGCTCAAGCGAAAAAAAAAGTTTTCAAATATACAATCATTCGTGCATTTTGACTGATTTGGTCCCAATTTTCACATGCCACTTGACATACTCACGTGCCATATGCCACATGCCATACCCATGTTTTTTTTTCTTGTTTATGACAAAGCATATGAATTTAGTTCGTTTTGAATTTAAATGTTGGAATTATCTTCTGTAGTTATCTAGCCAGCACTCGGGGATGGGGTAAAGAGCGCGAAAAACGAGCAATTGCATGCGACCTATTACCACACAATCATACACAACAGAGTTGCTGGCAAATAATTGCGTTCATACAACCGCTAGACGTACATTTGTACATACATTGTGTCTGTATATAAACATTTTCCAATTGGTAAGAACCCTGAAATGAAAAGTCCAACTACTCAGCAGGCATTAAAGTTCACAAACTGGTGTTTGATGGAAGAAGTCACACTAGTTCGAGAGTGATTAGAATGGTCCCAGTTGCAAAATGCAATATTTTATAATTTCTTTTTGAAGTACTGGTAAAGGGTGGCTAAATTTCAAGGACCGATGTGGAATGTGAACCACCCCTAAACGTTAAGTTTTTTTCCACATTTTATTTAACATTTTTCAATTTCAGACTAATTCAATTTGTATCATGGAAAGATACAGAATCGAGCATCTGCGTTAAAGTTATTCAGAGCTTATTATCGAAAACCGGGCGTTCAATGAACTCAAAAGAGTGACTATATGCGAAGGACCAATGCATCATGGTACAGTGGCAGTTGAAAAAGGTTACAACAAATTTTCACTATACAGTGGATTCGTCAATAAGCATGAACTGCCTGCATTATGGTGTCAGAATCGTAATCAGCTACCCGAAAACCTCCGTATGTCAAGTTTCATAAAAACCAATTAAGTTTCAGAAATTCGACCGCCAATAGAGCTGACTTTGAATTTTGAAAGTGCTGACGTTATATTCGTGGTCAACGCTGCCCATTTGAGTGAACGATAGTCCAAGAGTGATTCCGGAAAAACCAAAAAACCAATGCACCCACAAAGAGTGACTGTTTGGTGCGGTTTATGGGCCGACGGCATCATTGGGCAGTATTTTTTCCAAAATGAGGCCGGTCAGGCAGTTACTGTGAATAGTGTTCGCTAACGTGAGATGATAACGAACTTTTTATGGCCCGAATTGGAAGATATGGATTTGGACGACACGTGGTTTCAAAAGGACGGTGCCACTTGTCACACAGCTAACGAAACAATGGCTCTTTTGCGCGAAAAATTTTATGGCCAAATAATCTCATGTCGCGGCGATGTCAATGGGCCGCCAAGATCATGTGATTTGACACCGTTGGACTTCTTTCTTTGGGGTTATTTAAAAGAAAAGGTGTACGTCGATAAGCCAGCAACAATTCAAGAGCTAAAGGATGAGAGAATTCGGCACATTAACGGCATAGACCCTCAATTATGCCTCAGCGTCATCGAAAATTTGGGCCATCGGATGGAGGTGTGCCGCCTAAACCGCGGCGGCCGTTTGGCCGATATTTTGTCCATACGTAATTGAACCGTACCAGTATTATCATAATAAAGAGAAATGACAATAATTTCCTAAAAAAGTTGTATTTTATTCTAAATCAACACCGGCCTCTGAAACTTAGCCACCCTTTATATGAAAGTTTCAGACTTAACTAAATTAGTTAATATGTAATTTTTTTAAATATAATAATATTAACTCGAACAACAAATTTAAAGATGGTTAGAAAAATTCACTTGTATATGCTTTTACAACTGGTTCAGAACTGGTCCCAAAAGAAAAACGAAAAATGTATGTACATAGTATTATAATTCACAAAGCAACATTTTTAAATATTTATTTTTTCAACTTTTATATACTTTTTCATCTAGTCCAGAAGTTGTTCCAAAAAATAAAATTAAAAACGCGTGTACTATTCTAATTCGTAAAGGAGTATATTTGAATTTTTATTTTCTCAATTTTTACATACTTTTTGAACTAGTCCAGAACTGGTTACAAAAATAACAAAAATAATATTAATAATAATAATAATATTGAAATACTTTTATTAACTTTTATATTTTTTTCGACTAGTCCAAAACTAGTTCCAAAATAACAAAGAACAAAGAAAAACATTCATATAGCATTATAATGAAAATTTAATAATTTTTGAAACGTTGTCTTATCAATTTTTATATACTTTCATTTATTTTACTTTTACATTTTACAGTAGTCCATCGGAACATAGAGAACTAGAATATTTTCTGTCTGTTATGAGCTAATCATATACTGGTATATAAGCATTCCCGAAGCTCAATAGATTCTGAACTAATGTAATGCTAATGCAGAAACTAAGTAACTTTCTTTAACTTTAGTTTTTTAACCGGTTCAACACTGATACATAGGCTGGCCATTGGCGCTTCGTAGGACATCGCCACATTATATATATATAATGCCGCGTACACCGTATAATTGGCGCGTACACCGTTTTGGGTGCTTGGCCGAGTTTGCCCTCGTATTTGTGGCGTGCGTCTAGATGTTGTTGCACAAATGGAGGGACTTACAGTTTTTAAGCCGACTCCGAAAGGCAGATATTTTTTATGAGGAGTTTTTCATGGTAGAAATGAACTCGGAGGTTTGCCATTGCCTGCCGAGGGGCGACCGCTATTGGAAAAAAACTTTTTCTTAATTTTGGTGTTTCACCGAGATTCGAACCTACGTTCTCTCTGAACTCCGAATGGTAGTCACGTACCAACTCATTCGGCTACGGCCGCCGCCAAATTACGTACTTGTAAAAATACCTGTTCTTCAGCAATAAAGTAAACTGGCAATACAGCACAGCAATTCAGTAATAGTGGGATTGACTGCCGGGTACCAATATTTTTCCACACGCATACACCCATACTTGCGCACTCCTTTATTACAAAAGTATTCAACACGGTGCAACCCGCTCACTGATTTATACCCGCTGGTTACATTCATCACTTTGCGGCAAAAGCCACATTACAGCTGAGAGAGAAAAATCCCTCACATATTGAACTCATTTAGCTGCGTTCTTGTCTCCTATAGATACATACATACATACATATATCATGGGTACGCTTCGGAGGAGGGGCAAACAGGATATGTTCTGCGGGCTTGTACGGGTTTAAATGAATCAAATGATTGCGTGATTAGTTTCTGCGGCAGATTTCACTTCATTCTCCTCATGCATTTTCGCAGCTCAATGTGTGCTTGTATACGTACATATGTGTGTATGGTAAACGTACGAATTCCCATTTGTATGGCCGCATACCTACACAAATTGGCACAATATTCGCATATAAATTCATTCTACAGACATGTGCGCGTACAAATGTAGAGTTCTTCGTACGATTGGATGTTCATTGGAAAATTATTCGCAATGCAGTGGTGGCGTTGTTGCACGTTAGCGCAAATTTCAATCTCGCGCAATGAAAGTGTGTGATTTTTGTGGCATACAATTACAGGTACATATGTATGTATGTACATACAAAAATACATACATATGCAAGGAAGCGTGGATGATTTTATATATGTAAAGTGTGTGAGAAATCTAGTAAGGAGGTTTATGAAATAGGGTGCTTCAGAGAAAAGGGATGCTAGATAGTCACTGGCTCAACATGCAGAGTAGTATTAAAGGGCATACCAGCATTCTCGAGATGGTCGAGAATGAATTCACAGAGCAGTTGAAATGGCAAGTTGTTGTACTATTATTCTAGGAGTAAAACAAAAAAAAATTTTAAGGTGCCACTACAAAATAAGGTTCAATCAACTACATAGAAAGCTGAACAAACAGCACCGGGTCATCACTAACAACAAAGGCATAAAACAAAAACAAAAGATCCTCTTGGGAACATAGAACTTCAACGAAACATTAGCTATCTTATTCTATTAACTGCTGTCCTCTTTTAAAAAACATTGTATTTAGTTATATTTTTGAATATTTTATCAACGTTCATGTACTTTTTCAACTAGTCCAAAACTGGTTACAAAAAAAAATTATGAAATATTCTTACTCATATTGAAATATTTCGAATCCTTCTTTATCAAGTTTCATATTCTTTTTGGACTAGTCCAAAACTGACCCCAAAACAACCAACAATTTATGAAATAATCCAATTTGTATAGAAATATTTTTTAATCTTTCTGTTACTAACTTTTATGCATGCACTTTTCCGACTAGTCCAAAACTGGCCTGAAGATAGATAGCATAGACAAATTGTATGTAGGAAAATTTTTAAATATTTTATCAACTTTTTGTACTTTTTCAATTAGTACAAAACCGGCTACAAAAGAATGTATGGAATATTCTACCTCCTATTGAAATTCTTCTTTAATTTGAAATCCTTCTTTAACAATTTTTATATCCTACTCGGATACTTTCTGAACGACTTCTGGCAAATATGTATACGGAGAAGAATCCAAGGACGCTTACTGGTTGCCTGACAGGATATTGTACAAAGTATACGATATTATATTGAAAAGGGGTTGCAGAAGAAACGGACGGATTTGTAGGTTGGCTGAGATGACACCGGAAGACATCCTATGTCATTGCCAAAGTGTAATCAGACATAGACCACTACACATTGAATAGCGATTAAAGTGCCTTTCAAAAATATGAATATCACACCTTACAAAGTGCTTAAGTTTAAAAATGCCTAAGGATGAAGTGATCATTCCGAAGTTTGGAACATGTACTCTCTCATAGCCTAAGGTTTTTGTGTGATCATATTTTGAAGTATAAGAAATTTCTCTAAGACCGGTCAGCCCCTGGCACTGACGAGCCTCAGTCACGGGACTGATCACGTACTCGTGCCCGCGACGGACCTATGCTGGATATGATATTGAAAAAAATAACAAATATATCTACCAGATTATAATAAAAAAAATTCATTCCGACAGTATTTCTATTTTGTATTATCATTTAAAATTCTCAAGCTCATAGAAAAACAGCCGATACTTTATTTTATAAGATTTTATTTCTTAGATTGTATATGAAGAAAAGGTCTATTCAGCTCGCAGTACTTCCTCTTTTGTAACCAATAGCATCAGGTGCTCTTTATATCTTAGCGGATTACATTTAGAAGACTGACAAAATGACCAGAACAGCGAGTGTTCAGTGGATCGGTCTCACATCTACTAGTCACAAATTTAGTTGTCCAACAAAAACTCGCCTTCATTTGATAACAGCAAAGTACCCTGTACATCATAGTCATGTATACGATTTGAATTTGTGAGCCTTCCCTTGCTGCCTTGTCTAACTATGGATATTCTCTAAAATTTCAGCAGCTCGAGCATTTTCCAAATGCAATCCACTGACGTCAGATAATTCAACCAGCGAAATTATGGTATGTCAGTGCATTTGTCAGTTTGTCTATCAAATCTTGTGTTTGCATATGAGCGCGTGTGTGTGTGTGGATGCGTGCTTAATTCCGTGGTTTTCCAAAAATTCCTCCACATATTCACATGAGGAGCGAGCAACTCGCATACAAATGCATCACCACCACTTACATAGCTACAAATCAAAGCGCGCATACAAGTGCATACAAGTAAGTGTGCTTCTGTGTACGTGTGCGTGTGTATGTATTTATTTGTACATAGCAAAATCTCACCGATGCTATGCGCCATAAAGTGTTGAGAATCAACTTGAAATTTGAATTTGCCAAATTCTGCGTTACAGTCATCAGTGTATTCCTCGTCCTCGTACCGATCACCGTTTTTCACCTTATTACATACCGTTACAATGTTGCCATGTGACTGTTACACCTTGATTCGTGCAACTTTTATTCATTGCGCAGTCTGATTGTCTGATGGTCTGGTAGTATGATAGTTTGTGGTTTCTGTGTTGTTGTTGTTGCATATCTTGTTATTGCCAACACATGTGTGTTTACAGTTTAATCGTAATTGTATTTGTAATTGCTGTTGTAGTCATTAATGTGGGCGTGCCACAGACACATGGCTGCATCGCGTGCGTTCTACCTTTTTGTAATTACAGCAATTTCGCAATGTTGCACAATGTTTATATGTTTAATGGGTGTGTTCAACTAATACAAAAACAAACACGGCATTACGCGGAAGCTCGCACACACATATGCATTTACACTCGCAGTCACACATGAAGTGAAGATTTGATGGAAGTGATGTGCCGCTATCTGTGCGTCCGTCTGTCAGGCGGCTTGTCGGCACTTTGAAAATTTCTGTTAATGAGAATTTCGCTTGCAACTGCTGCCTATAATACATACACACACACATACACATGCATACATGCAATCATGCACGTATTACTATTTCTGCCGCTGCTGCATGTAGGTGTGTGTGATTGCCGTCGCGCTGATATGTGGCATAATTGAGTGCAAAGTGTTGTTGCTTCCGTCGCGCTTTATCTCTCCCTCCCTCTCTCACTCTCTTTTTAACAGAGCATCACTCTATTCGCTTTGCTGCCTCTATTGGCGCTTGAACTACTCGAAGTTGCAGCTGCAACTGCATGATTGTAATCATCGTTATCATCGCCATCAACGCCAACATTGCTGCATATCATTCGCGCGTCACGCTTCGTGATTCCATTTTCAACAACGTCGCACTGCAACATAATGTTGTCATTTGTGTCATGCATTATCATTTTGTTGCCACTCAGTTACGCATTTGCTGCACGTTTTATTTCTTATGTGTGTTGACATTTTCACTCAAATTTACATGCAAATGTGCTACATGCATACATACAGTCACTCACAGCTTATTTGGTACAGATATGATTTTTTTGTAAAGTGTTCTATATCATATATTTTGCGAAAATGGAAAAGCAGAGTATGCAGATACCTTTTTTATTTTGTTTTATTTCATTACTCCACATATAGTAAAAAAAGTCTCCACTCATTTCATCGTAATGCAAACGAACAAAAACATACAGAGAATTCACGCCGCAGCTTAAATGATGCAGTTAACAAAAAGCAACTATATATTTCTAATTTAATAAATTTTAAGGTATTTATTATCAATTACAGCTTGAAGTCAACCAGTTTTTTTGTGTATTCTGGTCTAAATTGGTTCCACTCTTCAAGTATCGCCTTTTTGAGATTCGTTTTGTTATGGAAGTTATTATATATTTTCTTATAACCGACCATAAATTTTCTATGAAGTTCAAATCCGGTGATTGTGCAGGTCTCTCAACAATTTTGGTACATTTATATATTAACCATTTTTGTATTATTTGTCGTTGTCTTGATAAAAGCGAAAATCAAATTGGATTTGTCATTTTCTAGCGCTTTGAACCAAATTGTCTCGCAGAAGCTGTAATTAAACCTATTTGTTCATTGTTTCTTCGACAAAAGTCAACTTTCCAACTCCAATTGATGGCATGTATGACTACCGCCGTGATTTACAAGGGGAAGTCCAAAATAAACTA
>JAYXIM010042744.1:0-11939 GCA_037575425.1 Anastrepha fraterculus
AAGCGTGACAAGACTAGTTATATTGTAATTCTGCTGATGTTAGCAAGCTGTCTATGGCAATTGAAATATTGAAAGGTAGCAACAGTAAAAGGCAAAAATGTAAGATACCTCAAACTCACGATGGGACATGTGGTATCAGCCAATGGCCAGAAGTTATATTTTACTGAATTTGAATTGATAAATTTTAAGAGCTCTACATTTGTGGGTTATTATTAAACACAGGAATGGCAAACCATTTTGAGAATATATTAAATTTTCTACTGGAGAGAGGCAACTGGTGAAGTTTTTGACCTCACACTAAACTGCCAAATGATATTGTATGAAGAAGGATATCCAATGTGCATATTTTCCTGTAACAATATAATTTCGGAATTGAATATGAAAAGAGCTTCTCATTTGCCCTATATAAACCAATAGCGTTACGCTTTAAGGGTTAATCTTTCAGGCTACACGACAGGAACGGCTGCGGTGAAGGTGAAATATTTCTCAAAACTGTTCTGACCTTAGGCCACTAATTTAATATGTAACCGTAGAAGTATGAAACTGACTGAGAGGCAAGGTTTCAAGTACGAAAAAGCTGTCAGTGTAAAAAAATGCACTTAAATTCTATTCCCTAAATAAACTCTTCTTCTTCTTCTTAATTAGCGCGATAACGGCTTACGTGATTTTGGCCGAGTTTAACAAAATGTGCCAGTCGTTTCTTTCTCGTGCTAACCGGCGCCAGTTGGACACACCAAGTGAAGTCAAGTCCTTCTCCACCTGATCTTTCCAGAAGCCTTCCTCTTCCTCTGCTAACCACAGCTGGTACCGAATATCGAATACTTTCAGAGCCGGAGCGATTGTATCCATTAGGACGATCTGGATCTTTATTAAATAAAGATGTATGAAATTCAATATTAGTGAATTCTGAAGCTTCCACTAACCTCTCCGCCTTAACGAAGTAATGTCTTCTCTTTTGCAGTAACTAAAGTTAGTTTTCGCCGAGATTCCCTACCTTTGTGGGCATTCGATGCGAGAATACTGGACTGTTATATCAAATTTAAAAATATTCCCCAAAATATAGCACTATACATTTTTTTATAATTTAAATTTTTCATAATTTAATTTCTTTTGCATGCCTGGTGTGAATATGCCACATTTTCAGCCAATTCTAATAATTTCGCTCTTATTTAGCGCTTTCTTAACATGAACAGTATATGAAGCACGTAAAATGTGGCAACTTATTTCTTTGAAATCCCATACTTTATTAGCTACCGTTACTTCCGTGCACACCGCAACCCTTTTACTACGCAAAAGTTTAACGACCCATAAAAAATATTTATGATTATTTTACGCTACCAACTTTTACAGTATGCGAAAGTCAATAGCCTTAGGCTATTGACACAATATGGAAGTGCTACAGTAACAGAGAGCACCGACAGCCGGTCGCTAAACAACAAAACCGTTTGGTGCGCCCCAAAGTATGGAACAAGTACACAAACACAAAGCCATGCAAAGTAACAAATTTACACTCACAGCCATATTTGAATACGAACAATGGGAAGGAATCGAAAAAGTTCGCGCGCTAAATTAGAAAATTTAATTAAAATCCATGAAAAATAATTTCGCATGTGTATGAATCCAAAGCAAAGCAAAGCGCGAAACAAAAGTGATTAAAATGCAGTGAATGAAGGGCATTGGGATGAGTATATGTGTGTGGGTGTGTGCAAAGACGAGGATATAATCGTACATGCATGGGTATGTATGAGTTCGTTGATATAAAATGAAAATGTGCAAATTAAAAACTAAAAAATAAAAAAGCTATAAGGGAGCGTGCAACAGCTTTGTTACGTTGGTTACGCTGCTGTGGTTGACTGTTCATTTGAAGGAAGGTGTGCCAATACTTACATATGTAAGTACATTAGGGTGCAAATCACTCCTCCTATAAAAAAAGTTACTATTTTTTAAAACAGAACTATACAATTTATTACATTTTAAGACTTCCGCAAAAATATTTCTGAAAAATATAAATCTTTGAGGGTACCTTAAAAATCTTATTATTTTGATGCCGCTGATAAAATTTTTAAACATTTTCTTAGCTTCAACTCCGCAGACATTTTAAGCTTGAAATCTGCTATTATCGAAGGTGATTTTTTTTTGGGAAACATTTTTATAAAAACCAATCGTTTAGAAAAAAACTTTTAAAATGTAAAAGATTTTATAATTCCGGTGGAAAACCGGCATCCGGTTTTACTAAGGTACCCTAATGTACATAAGCACAATGCGGTGAAAAGCTACTCAGCAAGCGGCATTTTTGCTCAGGAAGTGGTATTTGGTGTAAAAAAACATACTAGTTCGAAAGTGACTAATATGTAACCAGTTACAAAAAGGCTAGTTAGAGTTGTATGCAAAAAAAAATTATATGTTTTTATGATTGTTCTTTTTATTTTTGATGTTTTAATTGGAAATATTTTTTAATTTTCAACTTAACTTGCTTTCATTTAGTTTCATGAAACTAAGATTTTGAGCTATTTTGTAATTTTTCAGAAACTAAATCATGTTAAAACGAATAAAATTTTAGGGGAAAAATATTATGTGAAATATTTTAATTCATACTAAAATATATTTGAGGATACACTGGATACTGAGGATATTAAACTTTATGCACTTTTACAACTAGCCCAAAACTGGTTCGAAATATTACAAAAATATTTTGATGTAAGCTAATACAATATTTTAATTGATAATACATACAATATTTTTGCAGTTTACATTTACAATTTTTATAGAGTTTACCAACTAGTCCGAAACTAGTTCCAAAAAAAAAAAAAAACAATGTTATGTAGTATTTTATTTCAAAATAAAATAGTTCTGAAACTTTCGTTTATAAATTGTTATATAGTTTACCAACTACTCCAAAACTAGTTCCAAAAGTACACAAAAAAATGAATGTAATATTTTAATTTTTAATGAAATATTTTTGATGCTTTAATGTACAAATTTTTATATAATTTTCAAACTACTCCGAAACTAGTTCCAAAAATATAAAACAAAAATATATGTAATATTTTAATTCATAATGAAATATTTCTGAAGCTTTCATTTATTAATTTTTATTAACTTTTACAACTAGTCCGAAACTAGTTGCAAAAATCAAAAGAGACTTGTATTTATTCTTTTAATTCATAATAACATATTTGTAAAGCTGTCATTTATTAGTTTTTATCAACTTTTACAACTAGTCCGAAACTAGTTACAAAAATACCAAAAAAATTTATGTATTATTTGAATTATAACATAATGAAATATTTTCGAAACTTTCATTTAAAAATTTGTTTATTATTTTCCAACTAGTCCTAAACTAGATACTTTTGGCCCAATCTGGATTACAGTATTTTTGACTATGTAAAGTACCTACTATAATTCTTTAACTAGTTATACTACTGATGCACAGGCTAACTGCTTCATTAGCTCGTATATGACTGATGCAGAGGCAGACATTTCTTATAACATTGGCATTTCGAACCCACTTTCGAAAGTGAGCTACTTCTGTTGTAACATGAAATAAATAGTTCAGACCTAGTAGGCTTGACTGCAGGGTATATAGATACATGTGCCTTTTTACTTTTTTGCAAACCACATCTGCACATATACATATACGTATGTATGTATGCGAGTGCTCAGCTGTAACCGTAGCAAGTACAGCATATGCGTATTTGTTGTTGTTTGCTATCCTGTTGCTAACCGTTAATGTAGCAAGTAAATTTTTTAGTAGAGGATAATCCAAATAGCTATAACAACAGTAATTAAATACAAAATTATTATTTGTGTGCTTAAAAGAATTCTCGAGAATGACAAACGATATTTTATTATTTTACATCTACGAGAAATGGCAGCAATAAGTAAGTTATCAATGTTAAGCTTCTTTGCTTATGTAACAATCGTTGTAAGCACACGTTTTTGTCATCACCTGAAGGTTATCATCATTTTAATATATTTTGCGATTTTACATACAGTGATGGTTAAAAAATATGCAGCAGCAACATATCTTCATATCAACACTCTTCATTTCTACTTTTAGTTGATCAAAGGAAAGAAATAGAAAAAAAGCAATATCTACACATACATATTATAAGGTACAGTCCCAAGATATGTATGAATGTTAGCTAATAACTACAATGCTAAGATTGGAAAAGGGGTTTTCGAACTTTGAATTTTGAAACTTTGAAAAAACAAACACGTAAATTCCACCAATTACAGTACTATTTTTTTGTTATAAAGTTCTGAATTATTTACTACTACTCTGCATTTATACAATTGATCAACTGTTTCTTATTAATATTTAAATAAAAAAAAATTTTTGTGAACGTTAGCTCACTGCGACTCAGAACAGTCCCAGAAGATACGGCGCTCGTCATAGCTGGCCTATACTCTCTCGACCTGAAAGATAGGCGTTGTATAAAGTCAGAACAGTGAATTACAATGAAGCCCAAAGCGATCAGTTGGCACAGAAAAGCTATATATCAGCGCTGGGTAGAACTAGTGGCAGACGCGATAGGATAGTGCAAAGACCCACCACCTCATCTCCAAAATTGAAGCTTGGCTCCAAGAGGAAACACGGAGAAGTAGACTACTATCTTATCCAAAGCTTGATTGATCATGGCTGTTTTATAACGTATCTTTACCGCTTTGGGTACAAAGAGACTCCGTACTGCGGGCAGTGTACACGAGCAGTTGATGAAGATGCGGAACATGTGCTTTTCGTGTGCCTCCGCTTCAGAAGTCGAATGGCTAAACTGGAAGATAGCCTCGGCTGCAGCATCACGCCCGATAACCTAGAGCCACTGATGTTGATGAGTCAGGATACATGGAACAAAGTACAGCACATGGCTACAACAGTCTAAGTCTGATTCTAGAGAACGTCGGACAGCAACAAGGAAAATGCTCTCGAGTGCCCTCATTCTCACAACAGGATAGGCCTATTGGGTAATCAATGATTCCTATGGTAGCCATATGCTGACCACAGGCGTTGTGTTCTGTGATTACACCCACTAGTACTCTCAGGTCCTTCCTACTAAGGCTTAGGAGAAAGGTCGCTAGTTTCCGGTTTCGTTCTTTCACAAAACACTTGGCAGGAGCCTGACTCAAACCAACGCCTTTTATGAATTGATACAGTATTGGCACCTAGAAAGGGTTCAGCGTCTATTGGTATACTTGCATAGCTTTCATGAGTCAGTTTATCAGTCAACTCATTCCCTGTAATACCGCAGTGTCCAGGTATCCATGTAAGACAAACTTTGTTTTGTTGTGCAACACTGTTCAGTTTTTTCTTTCATTCACTGACTAATTTCAAAGAGCAGCATGGGTTAGCAAGGGTTCTTAGTACAGCTTGACTGTCACTGCGAATTCCGATACTGCTACCCCGCCACTTTTTCTCAATTAGCCAGTACGCCACGTTCAAGAAGGCATTGTTTTTGTATCCGTCGGTGTAGAAAGTGTACTGAAATGCCGTTAATAGGTTCTCTGAATTAACCATTGGTTTCTATCTGGGAACAAAACGTCATACTTCATCCCGAATCTAATATAAGGCACCCGATTGTCTGCTGGCAACGAGAACAGTGGTGTGCAACGCTCCGACAACTGGTGGTATATCTTACAGTGACCTGTGTTTTCTTCGTTCCCCAGACTTCGTTTAACTTGAACCTGTACGCCGCTTTCATTGGTCCCTTCCGGATTTGAAGATCTAGAGGTTGCAAATTCAGGATGGCGCCTTCCTGTTGCTACCAGCATGTAACCCAACGAATATCTTCAGCGCTGAAGAATTTACATCGTTTCCTGCGACATGACGTAGCTGCCCAGCGGCAAAATCTTTGAACTTCTAAACGAATCAATGCTTTACAAAAGTAGTATCTACATACATTCAACTCGGAACCGGCGTGAGCCACACATTTATGTACTAAATATTGCATGTTGCATGCAGTGTTGCACATTACTTTTGTTTTTTACATTCACCGATCATTTCTCGTTATCTTATTAGACTTTCAAATTTATAGATGTTTACTAACACACATACAGGCACACACACATGTACCTATGTATGTGTTTTAAAACTCATCTCCCATCCTTTTGCTCTGTTGCATGCTACAAGTATTAGCCTGGTATGCGGGTAAGCTCATTGCTTAGATAAAAACGGCTGCTAAATTACAACAAATTCCACTGGATATAACTACACAGATAATAGCTTTCGCTTTTTGTTGCCATTGAAGTTTTGTGCAACATAGAAATTGCACGCGATGTGATAATGTTAAAATGTTAACAACTTGGGTGAAAAACAAAAACAAAAATATATAAAAAAATAAGTAAAAAACGTACATACTCGCTTTAGCTGGCGGAAAGCCTTAGCGCGTTAAAAGAAAATTGCAACAATGTTGCACGTGCATGACACATACACCCATGCATACGCACACGCGCTCATGGTGTAGTCGCTTGATATCCTCTTAAACCCTAAACAACAGGATATGCTCTCGACTCTTAGCGGGTGGGGTGCAGCGCGCCGCTGTGACGTCCTTTGAACCAAACCGCGCGCGCCATACTCGTACTCGTATATCTACTTAAAATGTGATGAGGCAGAAGTAAGCTGAAAGGAGGTGAAGAAGAACTAAGTGGGAGAAGAAGCGGCAGAAGTACTAGGTTGTTCAATAAGTTTTGCGGTTCGATAAGAGTGGGCGTTGCTTCTAGTGTGAATTTTTTTGTGATTGAATTTTTTCTGGAAGGAAGCAAAACAAATTCATGAACAAATGTTGAAAGTGTGTCATGGAAAGTAAGTCATGAACAAATAGTAAAATAGAAAGATGGTTTGCCGGACTTAAACGTCGTCGTACAAAGCTTGAAGACGATCCACGTCATGGACATTCAAAAACAGCAACAACACCAGAAGTCGTAGAAAAAATACAAAACATCGTATTGGAAAATCGTCGAGTGACTGAACGAGACTACGATTTAGTAAAAGCCCTAGGCATCTCATTGGGCAGAGTAAGCAATATCTTGACTTAAGTACTGGGTTTCAGAAGACTGAAAGGAAGGAAGGCAGAAAGAAAGGAAAAATTCGTGAAAAAATATCCAGTCTGCAAAAGAAAAAAATCTTTTTCATAAGGGCAATGCACCGTGTCCTAACGTATTGCGCAGAAGCTTGGACGTGAACAAGTGTTTGAGAGAAAGATTTTCAGACCTCTGCACTTTGGTGACGGCGAATATCGCAGGCGATGGGACAATGAGTCGTATAAGCTTTACGACGACACAGCGGCTACGTTGGCTGGGTCATGTCGTCCGAATAGAAACAAACGCTCCGGCTATGAAAGTACTCGATGCGGTACCAGCTGGTGATCGCAGAGGAAGAGGAAGGCCTTTTCTACGTAGGAAAGAACAGGTGGAGATGGGCTTGGTTTCATTTGGTGTATCCAACTTGCGCCGGTTAGCACGAGAAAGTGGCTATCGCGCCAATCAAGAAGGAGAAGAATACACCGTGTCACAAGGGCATTTTGACCGTGGTTAAAATTCATGAATTAAATTTCAAATTGTTCGGGTAGGCTATACTGAATAATAAAGGCTAAATTCATAAGTTACATTTAAAAATTACCAGAGTTGGAGATACAAAACTTCTTTTTTAATAAATAAATAAATAAGATGAAGAGTATAGAATTAAACGAAGGAGTAAAAAACGGCACATAGAACTTCGACGGGTTAAGGCTAAACTTTGCTTTGGTTATGTGGAGTATTTCAGACCATAAAACGGTGTTTTTCTTATCGAACCGCAAAACTTATTGCACAACCTAGTATTCGAGTAGTGAAAGAAGCTGAGCATGGCGCTCATAAGCGCGGTAGCAGCATCAAATGCGGCAGATAAAAGTCTTTGCTTCTTACACAGTTGCATACCCGTACATCCTTGCATGTTCCGAGATTTTGCAGAGCAACCGAAAACATTTGTTGACAGCTGCAATTGCATGCCTTGAGCTGACTGACTTTTTCCAGCGGTAGCGGCAGCGGCTGCGACAGTAGCTGTTGCAACAACACATGCTGAGGCCTCGATGCAATGTGACGCAGTGTGCAGTGAATGGCGGTTGCCACGCTGGCCGCGTCGTCGTCACCGCCTCGGTCACCGCTGTGTGACATATTGCTGGCATATCAAATGCCGCTTCACGTTGTATTCGTTTTCGTTTTTGTGTATCCTTTCAGGCGTTTTTTGCTTCTTTGTCATTTTCCTTAGCCTGGCTTACCATCCGCCAACATTTGCTCCTATCTTTTTTTTGTTAGTTTTTGTTTTCTTTGTTTTCTTCTCAAGCGCCTATGGCATTTACTGCCAAGGATATTTCGCATGCTATGGATATTTTACAACTATTTACTTATCGTTTTCATTAGAGCAAATTGCAATCCTATTTCTACTGTCTTGCCTATTGCTCCTCTCTCCCTCTTGCTACCCCTACACACTGCACGCTGCCTGCCTGCTTGTCTGCCTTGCCCTCTTCTTCTACAATCGCTTCTAATCCACTTTTCGTCCTGCTGTGCAAGGATTTATTTTATTTATATTTAATGTAATTGTTGTTGCTTTCTTGTTGCCGTTGGCTTCATTTAATTTCATTTTTCATTGAATTGCATTTAAGTTTTGAACTACCTAACCAGCAGCCATTGTTGTTATTGCACTGATATTGTCCTTGTTATTGCCATTGTCATTGCTATAGTCTTGCGCCTTTGTGCGGTGCTTAACAAGCTCCCCAGTTGTTTTTATTATTGTCATTATCCTAGTTGCAGTTGTAGTTATTCCTGTTGTTGTTGCTATTGTGCATCGTTCACAATGGCCCCTATAATGGCGCAAATTGAATTTGAATTGTTGCTTGACAATATTCTTTGCCCCCTTTATTCGCTAGGACCGTCTCCGCTCACCCATTTCACTATTCATCTCATTCATCGCACCATTCAATTCCCATATTTTGCTATTTTGATGCAGCCAAGAGAAAATTAGTGCTCATTGGAAAAAAAGAATAATTTTGTCACAGCAGCAGCGCCTACCTTTTTGGCTATGCGGCTATTGTGTCCCTCCAATCATGGGAAACAATGCATCCTTAATGTCCTTTGGCCTCAAGTACGTGCACTTATGTTGGGCATATCCCGAAATGCATGCTGAGTGGAGTGCTTGAGTATTCTGCGTCTACTTATGTGAAAGAACGCCGCTTGAAAGTGAAAGAAAAAATGGAAAAAAAGAAGGGGAAAATCTGCTAGCCGTCAACGTAATTATTGTTGTCGGGGCTGGTCTAGTAAATATTATTCTTTACAGCCTCTCAAACAAAAAACTAAGTAGACATTCTGTTGCCTGCATTTTTATTTTCATTCTGCTCCTTCCTTTTTTTAATTTTTTAAGTAAATCAGTTAAAAATCGGCTTTTACAAAAAGGTCGCCTAGTCTTAGAAATCGTAAATTGTATCAGCCTACTAATTCAATTGCAGCTGGTGTGCTGAGGGAACAACGAAGGATGTCATCGCCGAAGTATTGCAAATTGCAGGCACAAAGCAAACAAACGTGCACTTATATAGGTATAAGCATGCATGTATGTGCATACTAACATAAAAAACCGGTACATGCTTCCAAATTCCGCGTACGCATTCCGTTTTATTCCTTTTCAGGCATCTTCACAAAAAAACGGCAAAGGTCCTTCTAATTCGCACATAATTCTATCAAATTGTGTACTATAGTAAATTACAACGTTGACATATTTCTATTCAAGCAAGATTTAGTGTGCGTAGCACAGCTCCAGAGGATTTATTATAAGCCATACTTCAGGGCTCAATATTATTTAGCGTTCAAAGTTTTGATTAAAAATATGTTTGTGTCCCTCAAAATGCATTATCATGGAAAAGATAGGGAAAATTTAATTCAAGGTTGGACAAATTTCTATTTGGTATTTCTATGCAACATCACTCAGCCAAGGGCTCATTGCAATGGCTTTGGATAAAAGAAGCTGTGGTGGTTAATAGCTACAAGGTAGCGGAAAATTAGTCAATTTCCATTTTACTTTTTCAATAACCTTTTTACTTAATAAAAAAATATACTTTGAATGATGGAAATCTTCATTTTTATTCACCTTTACGCGCTCCATTTTTCCGCAGTTGTCTAGTTTCTTCTTCCCCTCAATTGGCGCGACAACCGCTTACGCGATTTTGGCCGAGCTTAACAAAGCGCGCCAGTCGTTTCTCGAGCTAACTGGCGCCAATTGGACACACCAAGTGAAGCCAAGTCCTTCTTCACCGGATCTTTCCAACTTGGAGAAGGTCTTTCTCTTCCTCTGCTACCACCAGCTGGTACCGCATCGAGTACTTTAAGAGCCGGAGCGTTTGTATCCATTCGGCTGACATGACCCAGCGAGCGTAGCCGCTGGATTTTAACTCATTGCACTATGTCTATGTCGTCGTAAAGCTCATACAGCTTATCGTTCCATCGCTTACGATATTCGATGTTGCCAACGTGCGAAGGTCCAAAAATCTTACGCAGAATCTTTCTCTCAAACACTCCAAGCGTCGCCTCATCGGATATTGTCATCGTCCACGCTTCTGCTCCATACGTTAGGACGGGCATGATGAGAGTCTTATAGAGTGTTAGTTTTGTTCGTCGGGCGAGGACTTTAGTACCCAATTACCTACTTAGTTCAAAGTACCACTTGTTGGCAAGAGAGATTCTCCATTGGATTTCAAGGCTGACATTGTTATCGGTGTTAATGCCGGCTCCAAATATACGAAGACTTTTACAATCTCGAAATCATAACTGTCAACAGTGACGTGGGCGCCAATACGCGAGTGCGCCGACTGTTTGTTTGATGGCACGAGGTACTTCGTTTCGTCCTCGTTCATCACCAGACCCATTCGTTTTGATTCTTTATCCAGTTTGGAAAAAGCTGAACTAACAGCGCAGTTGTTAAGGCCGTACGCCAACAATTGTACGCTCTTATTAAAAATTTTGCCTGAGCGATTAAGTTCTGCGGGTCGTACGATACTCTTCAACATCCGGTTAAAGAAGTCACACGACAGCAAGTCACCCTGTCTGAAACCTTGTTTGGTATCAAACGGTTCGAAAAGGTCCTTCCCAATTCTGACGGCGCTGCTGATGTTGAGCACCGTTACCTTGCATAGCCGTATTAGTTTTGCGGGGATACCAAATTCAGACACCGCGGCATACAGGAAACTCCTTTTCGTACTGTCGAATGAAGCTGTGAAGTCGACGAAAAGATGGTATGAATCGATTCTCC
This sequence comes from Anastrepha fraterculus, assembly GCA_037575425.1. Classification (NCBI taxonomy): domain Eukaryota; kingdom Metazoa; phylum Arthropoda; class Insecta; order Diptera; family Tephritidae; genus Anastrepha; species Anastrepha fraterculus. The sequence continues at coordinate 11,270 of JAYXIM010042744.1, forward strand.
TTCCTTGGGGCATATCTAGTTTACAAGATGTCATTTGCAAAAGTTTTACATTTTCCAATATCTAGGATGATTAATTTTATGCCTCCTTGTATTAGTCGACTTTTAATGTGAGACGTACGCTGTTCCACGCGCTTTTTATCGGTGCCATCGGACTAAGTATTCCATATCTCTGGAGATTTTAACTAGACCAAGTATGCACAGCTCCTGAGCTCGAGATCGAAAACCGCTTTTACGCTTTCGCATTACACACCAAAGTGAAAGACATACTTATGTACAGAGCGTTTCGATGTCAAGTGATCAAAGTATTTTGGATATTGTCTTCAAGGCTTGTAGGCTTGAGATGTAAGAACTAAAATGAAAAAAAAAATTTAATTTTATGATTTTCAACCCTTAACGGCCGAGAGCTTATTTGTAATACTCGCCCATAAGACGACGAAAAATTAGACGAAATTCCAAAAATTTTATAAGGATAAAAAGTCAAACTAAACATTTAAACTGATTGATGTACATACATAGATATGATTTCAATATATTTAGTTGATTTGTAATTTTACATACATATATAACCAACAAACCAGGATGTACAAAAATGGAATATTTGTTAATGAAAACTCCAGCGATGATAAATAAATGAAATGAAAACTGAATTCTTTTCATGTCCCCGTAGCGG
>JAYXIM010042749.1:0-25122 GCA_037575425.1 Anastrepha fraterculus
CGGAGATAAGGAAATAAGGAAATGCAAAGAAGAAGAAAACCAAGACGGAAATGAAAGCTTAGTCTAGCGTAAGCGAAAAAATACCGCAAAAACCCAAGATTGATATAGTAAAAAGAGCGATTACCTTGAGCGGTCAAGTTGTATGCATGACATCGTTCTATACAAGGACATTTTCTTGTTTTTTTTTTTTTGTGTTTGCCCGAGCGGAAAGTGTATGCAGGCAAAAGGTGTAGAAACGAACGAAAGTGAATAAATTGCCAACAAAGCGAGGAAATTCGCTAAAAAAAGTAAAGTTAAATTTAAAAATCTCTCTAAGCAGACACGGGATTAGGAGTGAGTAGTAAAAGAGAAAAAGCATAGAATGACATAAGGACGGCTGCAGATAATTATAAAACCCATGATGAGTCCATCGCTGGCGATTATGAGGTTAAAGCAAGCGAACGAGGTATGCAAAAATGCGTAGAATAAAAAGGAAAAGGCAAACACTGCGCCAGGAAGTGCGCGATATGCATTTAAGGTGGCAAAAGGAGTAGAGCGAATTTACAAAGTATTTTAGGAGAATTTACAAAGCAAATAAACCCACAAAAATGGTAATGAGCAAAGCAGCAAAATAGTGCGAGAACAAAAACCCGTTACACACAGACACACAATGGCGAATCCATTTGAAAGCGCAGCAAAAGGGACACTTTCGGCAGACATACGCGCGTGCATTTATCATTTACCAACCGCAAAGCGGCGTAGAGTAAAGCAGAGCGATGACGCTCTAATAGCCCAGCTATTACCCAAAGGAAGAAATATAACCGATTGGGCTGCGAGCTTTTGGGGCGACAAAGTGTTTTTAATTATGTGCGCAAACGTTCACAGGCTTAATGCATGTCCTTTCATATTTTAACAAATACATCCAAATGTATGTATCTGTGCACAGTTGGGTGCATAATTATAGTAGCGCGTGGAAAGGGGCTTCACTATCTATTTACTTTTTATAACTTTTTTTTTGTATTTGATTAAAATATAACCTATACTATGGCAAAAACCATATGAAGCCAAGTTTTAAACTTTACGCAAATTAAAAAAATAGAAATTTTCATCAATATTCCGAACTTCTTAGCCGGGTTTTTTAGAAAATTTCCAAGTATGCAGTTTTATAGCCCTTTGAGTTTTGGTAGAATAAAGAGCAAGTTTGAAGTAGCTCAAAAATCGCGTTGATTTTTGACAATTTTTTTTTTTTGCCGGTGATCTTGTTCATATTTTTCATATAAAAAAATTTCGAGCAGTCGCTCCAGTAATATTTACAAAAAAATAACGCGAATTTTGAAGTACTTGAATTTTGGACTTTGTTACACCAAAGTTAAATGAGCTACAAAACTGCATACTCAAAATATTTCTAGAAGTTCTGGTTAAAAATTTTGAAATTTTGGAAAAAAAATTTTGAAATTTTTTATTTGTGTAAAAAGTTTGGAATTTTAAGTTACATGTAGTATGAACGGTATAAAAAAAAAATTTTTTTTTAAATTTGTATTAAAACAACACATTTATTTAAAAAAAAAATTTATTAAAAAAAAAAATTGTAAAACATTATATAAAAATTTTCTCAACCCGTCAAAATGTCGCATACCTATTATTGTGAACACAGCTGTACATTTTTGTAAGTGTAAAATGGTTAGCCGAGCATGCGACACTTTCGTCCGGACTACCACATCCGCCAAGGCTCGTGCGTCAAATCCTTTTTGCGCCTGGCCAGCGCACTCACTGAAGAGTTGTTTTTGTTCTCACCTCTTCCATTTAACCAGTTCATCTGTCAACTTCTTTGTGCGCGTGTTTAAGCAACTCTTTAATGTGACACCACACCACTCGCTTGCTCACAACAAAACCGCAAAGATGATAAGATCTGCTGGGTTCAACGGCGACGCTTTGAAGCTTCTGCAGTACTAAAACTTATTTTCCTACACGAAATTGGCATTTTTGTAAAAGGTAAGGCTATGGCGTTAGCTGCGGGTGTGCGCCTCACTTGCGTCGAAATGAAAAACACCAAAAAGTATTGTCATCTAGTGTTTGTGTCCTTTGTCTTTGATGATGCATATAAAAGCTAACAACTTTGTATTCAATTTTCCATTCTCATTTCTTTGTATTATTCTTCCATTATCCAGTCTATTCATTTTACATCGTTACATTGGTATAATTTCGCGCTTGTTTTTCAACTTTCTCCAACCACTTAAGTCGGCACAAAGGTTTTGCTAATCCTTTACCATTCCTCTAATATCTGTGCGTGTGTATGTGTGTGTGCTTTGTATAATTTTGTCTACTTGTCTGCGGTTTTCTTTCATATTATTTTATTTTTTGGGCGCTCGCCATTTGTGGTTTCGTTTGGTGTCCGTAAAATTATTTGCTTCGACCCAATAAATGTTCTACGGCTGACTCAACGTAGTTTGGGATAGATAAGCCATATTAGGTTGTTTACTCAACTTTCCTTTTTGTTCGAATGCTGTTATTTTTTTTCGAGCATCGGGTTAAGTGTTTTCTGAAACGCCTTTCATTAGCTTAAATTGTTACTAAGAATTTTTTTTCAACTCACTTGGAAAAATTTACTTGCGCAAGGCCAAAAAATAATCGGAAAGGCACGTATTTTTCTAATTAAAAATGTAATTTGAGGTGAATGAAAAATAAACAGGCTGCTTGCAAAGGATTTCCTAATTACATTAAAGTCAAAGCTGAAATGAGGCAGATTTTATTACTTAACGTATTTGAGTTTTCGAGAGCAAGTTTTCATATGATTCACGGATTTGCTTTGGGAGTTGTAGATTGGGTAATCAGGGGTGATTAATTTAGAGGTATCGGATTTTAAATTCAAATAAAATAAAAAAAATTTAAATTGATTTAATTATTACTTTTGTGTAGAACCACTCATGATATTTATTTTTCAAAATTTGGCTGTAACTGCGCCGATTTTGAATGACTCACTGGAAAACTTCGGTCGGTGTCTCGTGAATAACTTTAGTTATGTTGGCTTCAAATGCCTCAATCGAAGCTGGTTCATCCACGAAGCATTTAGACTTAACATACCCTACAAATAAAAGTCCAAAGGTAAGATAAATTACTCACCGAAAGGACGACGCAGTAAATCCATTGTTTCACAGGCTGTAGCCGCATTGGCCGTCTTGTTGGAACCAAAGGGCTTCAATTCTGGCGTCAGTGCTCTTACTTCCTCAGACTATTGATTGACTGTGTCATATTCCCAAAGAAATTTAATTACATTTTTGTATAAAAAAAATAAAGTTAAAAAAAAATGTTTGCAAAAAGTCTATGGATGGTTAGTTTGTCGATGGAAACTGGCATCAATAAAAACAAAATGTCTTTTATCCAACTCTAATAGCTCACAAAACATGTACTTCTATGCCAACTGTGAGTGTGTCAAACTTCATATTGCTTGTAGTAATAACTTCTGTCGCATATTTTCCTCTCAAAAATTTCCCTTCGGCTTTTACCAACCTTCTGCTTTCAAACTGTAGCATTCCTGTAAAAGTTATCCGGCCAGAAAGCACGAGACCCACTCTTTAGATGGGTCATGAGTGAACCTATTTTGTTCCAGAATGCCATAGATCAAAGACCAAATATTGATGATAATTTTGTACAAAGATCTGGCGCTCATTCGACTCATAATTGGATACAAATGACCATCCCCTTCACTATCTTGGATCACTTGATAATGGTAGAACTGCACAGCGTAGACCAGTGACAGACACGATGGAATAGTTCAACAAAAGGCAAGTGGATCCACTGGCTCATCTCCAGAGTGCAAGAATGGCTTGAAAGAAAGCATCTTGGCTGTAGCATCACGCCCAAGCATCTAGTGCAACTGATGCTGAAGAGCAACGACGGAGGAACTTCGGTATAGCGAGCAGGCAAGGCGAAGACGCGAACGCCAAAAAAGCATGTAAGCCATCAAACTCGAATGCAGGTCAACTGACGATACCAGATATAGAAACTTATCTTTCTGTGATATAGATAAGGACATGGCGGGTGGGGTAGTATTGATCCGACAGGGATGACTCTTTCATCAAATGTTTCACACAGTGGATGGTTACAAGCAGATTCTGCTTTCGAAATACTACATCAAGACCGAAACGGACATAGAGTTTAGTGCTCAAACCGTCTCCCAACGAAATACTTAGCGATGGTACCGGGATGATCGGTACTTTGACGGTAGGAGATTTTGTTCGGGTTAAAGTCCCACACTGACAGGGTTGGCTTTCGATGTTTTCTCTTTGTAAAAAAAATAAAAATCTTATCTTAGAAAATTTTGCCATGGAGGATCTCGACTCCACTCTAATACTTTGTGATCCATTTAGCTGCTTTGTCAACAAAGAAATTTGTTACAATTGCGAATTGGGAAACCGGATTGTGTTGCCAAGTAGCAATTGCATCTGAAGGTAGTTATCTTTCGGCTTGAGCTTTAGATTACTGATATAATTTTCCTTATATTTGGAATTTCGAATAGTAACACAATTTTTTTCGATGGTATCAGTTTACGGGTTCACCTATCCTTTGTTGATATTTTCCACCGATCTGACCTATATAGAATCATTTTGCTGTACTGAAGACCACCACTTATTCGCGATAAGTAGGACTGAGCGCTCGATGCCTTCTTTAGAGCGTTGATGCCTTTCAAAGTTCAAACGACTGTCAGTAATCACTTCGAAGCATGGTTGTGATAATTTCAGCTAATATTTCAGCTGCTGCCGAATACTGCTGGTGTTGTTCAGGCAGTAGTCCTTGCGATCCTGCAACAATGCAAAATGCTTTGGGAACGTGGAAGAGATACAAACTTTTTTTCCTATAATCAAGCCACGATCAAGGCTCTGACAAGCCATTGTGTAGATCCAAAGAAGTCAACTCCTGCAAGGAGGGCATCTAATCTCTTGGGTGTGCAGGTAACGTTTCTCTGATCTGGGTTCCAGTATATAGCACTCTATGGCTATGGAAATGAAATTGCTAATGAGCTTGCTAAGAAGGACTAAATTGGCCTCATCCCCTTACTGCTGTTAAAGGGAATTTAACAACTTATTTCTCAGCAAAGCGCAGAAAAGAGCTCCATTTCTTCATGCGATATATCGAAAACCCTTTAGTCCCAGTAGACGGGATTCAATTTCCTAACTCATTGTTGTGTTTACTAGACGACATTGGATTATCGACAAACACGCGGAAAAGCTAGGTTACCTCCATTGCAGAAGCTGTGGGACCGTTCGGGACTGAGACTGTTGAGAACTTTCAGACAGGCCAGCTTTATATCAGGTAGTAGTATTTCTTAAATTCAGATCTCACAAAGTCGTGGAAACATCACGTCATTCAATTTCCAAACTGTTAGCTATGTTTTCTGGCCATTAGACGATCGGCACACACGCGAAAAAGCTGGGTTTACCATTTAATCCCCATTGCAGAAGCTGTGGGGACTTTTCAGAGCCATTGTAGTCGAATGTGTTTATGTGTGACTACCAGTCGAAGGTACAGAGGTTCAAATCTTCGGGCATGAAACATCAAATGATAGAATACGTTTTTTCTAAAACCAGTCGCCGCTCGGCAGGCAATGGCAAGCCAACGAATGTTCTGCTGCCATGAAAAAGTTTCACAAATCAAATTCGCCGTTCGGAGTCGGATTAACACTCGAAAAATATCAAGACAGATACCACAAATAAAATGAGGAGTTCGACCAAATACCAAATAAAGGATGCAAGCGGATATGAACCTTACATCCTTGCATTCACCCTCTTTCAGGACGTCACTCTCGTGAAATATAAAATTAATTTTTTTAAATTAAAATCTTCCAAGCATTTAAAGTTTTCTTCAATAAACTCCATAAAACACCAAGGAAATGTGAACGAAAAACGACAAGCCTTAACTTCCTAACAGCATCAACGGCGAAACAAAAACAAATAAATCTACTAGCAGCAAGCAGTTTTTCCTCCGAGAAGTCATTAGTAACGATTAGCAAGTTAGTGGCGTGAGCGCGCGTACGCTGACATTGACTTCATTCATTAAAGAGCAGCAAGCAACTCGACAAGCTAACCAAGTAGCTGCAAGCAGCATAAAACAACAATGCCAAGTGAATGCAGTATTTGGTCTACTGCGCCATATGCGCATATGTATATGTACAAATGTCTATGTAGGTGTGTGTATTCATTGGAGCAACGCTTGGTGGTGCGCTACTGACATCGCAAATGTTTAGTCAGTTAGTTGGTTTAGTGCGTTGCTGTTTACTTAATAATATTGCATTTAAGACAAGACAAGGCGGCACTTTTTTGTTTGCTTTTACCACTCACACACCCACGCATAGACACACGCTTGCGCTTCGTGCCACACCCCAGCGCACTTGCAGGCATATAAAAATATGGTCCACACAAATGCTAGCGAACAACTAAATGCGCAGCAAGATAAACAAATGAAAGTGTCCTTTTTGTTTAATGTGCATCTGTTTGCTTGCTGCATGCATCTGGCTGTATAACTGTATCTCTGTGTGCCTTTGTGTGGGTCTGTATGTTAGTGGCTATGTCAGTAGGTAATGTGCCATGCCAGAGTGGCTACTCTGCTTACATAACTCTTCACTTTGTTGCCATACTTTACATGGTGTTTGTATGTGTGTTTGTGTAGTTGTTGTCTAAGTAGTGTTTTGTGTTGTTGATGCGCCACTGAAGTGCATCCTTTTTCCGGGTGCAATGTACATTTTCTTTTCATGTCCTGCCGCTCGTAGCCACCGCCACTGCTTAGACTCTCATTTATGTTGTAGTTTGTTTTGTCAGCTCTCGTTGTTTGCTTTGTTTTGCTTATTTGTTGATACATATTTCCCTATGCTGGCAATGACAGAGGCGTACACAACAACAAAAACAAGAACTGCTGGTCCGATGTTGTTTATAACCAAATTGTCATCATAAAGTTAAACAAATTCCAGTAACTATTATGAGAGAAATAAATACTTAGCGTGCAAGTTAAACTAATGCGAAAGTAATGTATTGCGATTCAAAATGGAGAGAATTATAATGGAAATAAATAATATTTGTTGTTGCAGAAAATAACAATTCATGTAAGAGTCTTCGTCGCTAAGACAATACAAATCGTATATTGATTTGCAAACAGGAACTTACATTAAAAACTTTGGACCATGAAATTTGCGTGATCTAAGACCAGGAAGGCGGATCACAGAGCCTATATGGATAGATCATAAATTCTAAATAAACGACCAACAATTTAAGGTCATGTATCTCAGATCTTAGATCAAACACCATAGATCATAGGCTGTAGGTCATAAGTGACATATTACCACAGCTCATTGCATAGCTTGGATTGTAGACTATAGATCAAAGATCATAGATTATAGACCGTAGATCATAGAAAGCAGATCATGCTTCCAAGATCATAGATGGTTGATCATAGATCATATATTAATTGCCATATATGTACATACTATAGATCATAGATTATATATTATTAGATGAAAGATCTGAGACCCCAGGTTACAGATCATAGACTATAAAATCTAGACGGCAGATCATAGACTGTAAGCTACAGATCAAAAACCATAGGTCAAACACAATAGATCATAGATCGTAGATCGTAGATCACAGATAATAGATTATATATCAAATATCAAACACCCCAGGGAATATAACATAGATCATAAAATGGCCATATCCCTCAATTTTGCCACAATTTACTGTGAATATTAGCAAACTGTAGACGAAATCGATTTCCAAACAAAACAAAAAAAACATCAAGTCAACTATCTTCTCCAATTGCTTTGTGTGGGGTACTAAAAACTCCTCTTACTCCAACGCTCAACGCTGAGTTGTATTTTGCACCACTAGACATTGCGGGCAAACTTACTACGATAAAATAGTGAGGTGCAACCTACGTCTTTAGTCTAAATCATAATAATCCCAGATTTGTTCCCGTCCGGACCAAATAGTGAAGATTTAGGTTGGCTCTATTCGCGAATGGTTGACTGTGGGATGGAAGTGCCGTGAATGTGTCTTCTTCGAGGAATTCTTCATTTAATCTAAATTTATTCATCTGGCCCTATGCAGTGATTTTCATGCAGGCGTAGCTACTACCGAAAAGGCAAACGAGTAGCTTCTGACTAGTCTAATAACCTACAAAGAGGTAAATATTTGTTGGAATAACCAAGCGACTATCCAGAATTTTTGGCTCTCTGGTGTTGTAATCGGACATAGTTGGCTTGTCATCTATTTCGGTTTCATCTGTACATTTGGGTACCAAGTTAAATTGTATTCTAGCTCATTGGCTCGCCACAGGAGACTGCAAGGGTGATGAGATGTCTAGGCAGAGCACTCTTTTCTTGGATTCTCCTTGCAAGGAGGAAGCATCAAAAGCCTAACGCCTTCAGTGTGAGACTTTAACGCGAACTGCACATCCTACCGTCAAAGCATCGATCCCACAGGTACTACGGCTAAGTATTTCGTTTGAACACTGGACTCTACGTCCTTTTCTGTCCTGATGCAATAACATCGAAAGTAGCATCTGTTTAAATCATTTGAAATGTCCCGACATGTCCCTGTGTATATCACAGAAAGGTGAGTTTCTGTGTCTGGTATTGTCATGTGTCTGGTATTGTCTGGTATTTGCTTGCATTTTCGTGTTTGATGTCTTATACACTTTGCTGATGTCTGGTATTTGCTTGCATTTTCGTGTTTGATGTCTTATACACTTTGCTGATGTTCGCTTCTTCGCCTGCTCGTTGTATCGAATTTCCTGCATTATTTCGCCAGCCACATGCGGTACGTGGGTCCACACGTCGTTGCTCTTGAACGTCAGTGGCACTAGTGTGAGGCTACAGCCGAGATTATCTTCTAGTGTTTTCCTAAATCTTCTAAAACTCAGATATGCTCATGTTTCGCATCTTTGTCGATTCCTGGTCCGCACTGTTCGTCGTATGGATTATCTTCTTGCCTAAAGTCTCATCAGCCGACCCTGCCACCATTAATCGCTCTTCAACTGTCATTCTTAGTCCACGGATACTACTTCTGGGGTAAACAGGTGCGATGCTTCAAAGTGTATGAATGCACTTCCCACATAGCAGTTTGTGCTCCAACATGAGGAGTATCTACTTGCAACCAAAAACAAACAAGTTCAAAAGGTAAATATTATTTTTAGTAGTCACTCAATTCTAAAGAGGAAACAACAGTTGACATGATTACATATATCACTATTAATGCGCTAAGTGTTCTGGCTGTCATTGGGTGGATGGAGTGCATTTGGAAATCAGCGGAACAACCTCCTCAAATAACAACCAAATATAAAGAAATAAGTGGCACAACGGGAAACCCACTGGGAAAAACGCAGAGAATAAGACTTTACAGGCCTTCACATTGAACAGCTCAATTTAATGAAATTAAAAAAAAAATCAAGAAACAACAACAACAGCAGCAGACAGCGCATTTGTAGCAGTTGGAATGAATCAATCAAATGCGCGAGCAAACTGGAAGCGACTAAAATTGAGGCGATGAGCCCGCTGTGACTTGCGCGCTCTATGAAGTGCAGCCGTGTGTGTGGCACAAGCAATGGCGTGAGCACCTTCGGGAGCATATGAAACACATTTTGTTTTAGGGTATTTAAAATATGTACATATGCACCGCAGCATAAAACAGCTAATAAAATAATTTTGAACATAATAAGAATGCACAGCATGTCAATAAAAAGCAGCAAAGGATGGGAAGAAGTCGAGGCAAACCACACAAATGACTGGCAAGAAGAATGGAGCAAAAAGCAAAGGGTGAACCAGTTGTATGAGTGGGAATTTTAAAGACTACAAAAATAGCAGACAGCAAAAGTATTTGAACTCTATTAGAAATGGCAGCCAATGTAAGCAGTTCAAAGAGTAGAGGGGGCTTAAAAATAAAATGAAATTAAGAGGCAAGTGAAAATTATTGACCCCATGGGGCATGCTACACAGAAACTGGAAATATGGGCATATGTATGCAAGTGATTATTAGTAGAAAAAGAACAAGCCACGTCAAAAAGGAAAGCAAAGAACATTTGGAAATTTAAGGTATGTGGTTTCAAGCTGCAAAGCCATAAAACAAAATATGCACCTTCATTTTCTAAAATATATGTAAAGTATATAAATGTTTATAAAATAGTGTGCATACATATTAAAAATGCCAATATGAGCGGTGATTAGCGATCCTGGAATTTCGGTACGTTTTTATTGTAATTCCGAATTTTCGGGATTTGTTTCGGGATTCACTGGAGGTATTTATAAACACTATTTATATATATATATAATTGGTATCTACACCATTTTTGGGTGTTTGGCCGTGCTCTTCCTCCTGCTTGTGGCGTGAGTTTTGATTTTGTTCCACAAATGGAGAGACCTACAGTTTTAAGACTACGAACGACAAATGATTTTTCTGAGCAACTTTTTCATGGCAGAAATACGCTCGGCGGTTTGCCATTGCTTGTCATTACTACGAATCTAAACAATCAGAAACCTATGGTTTATTGGATTTTAAATGTGTCGTTAGAAAATAGTTACTCACATAAAGTCGCGTCTTCTAACTGTGATCTTAATTTGAGGCACATGAAATCATACCAACTAATATTCTCGAATTGGTAATCCACATTTATCCATGTTTTGCACATCAGACACAGATGAAATGTCAGTACTCAGATTCCATGTCAACTTTGCCTTAATAAGATCTTACTCTAGATCTTTGCGACACTTTAAGTTTAAGTAGATATCAATGAATTATCGTAGGAGTCATATAGCTAGTCGCTTCTTGACCCATCATTGCTAAATACCTCATAGTCTGATTCGTAACGAAACGCATTCTCAGACGCGACAGACGAGCCATCCGCATGTCGCGTTGTGCACCTCTTCACATGCTGGGCAGAGTGCACCGTCATGCGATGTCGTTGCATTCTATTCTTGAAGTGCGATGGGGAGCTCTAAGCGCCATTGGCACTGTTTGGCTGTCGCTGCAGACACATATAGGTCGGCATCCTCGATCTGTTTTGCACAACAGATTTCGTCAGCTTCGATTGAAGAGCATACACCTCTGCTTGGGTTCTTCAGATTGCCTGCATACCGATGCAGCAAAGGTTTCAAGTTTTGTCGCCGCTGGATTCCACTGTCTGTAGAGCATGTCAGCGTCGAAGCCAGTACCCGGTCTTGGGGCCATCCGTGATAGCGTCGAAGTCAGTGCTCTTGCCGGACTCATTATTACTAGATTGTTTGGCCTACTGTTGAGTCTCTGGCATTCTACCAGTGTCCATTCGTTTGTCAGGCTTCGACTCTGGACTGGCGTGGAGCCAGAAACATACTTGTAGGCAGAAACCATACTGACCAGCCTATTGGCGTCGAATGTCTGTGGTAATGCTTGGCACATGTGATCCGTTTATCTGCTACGTCAACAAGCGGCAATTCAGTAATCTGGCTTGAATGTCAACTCAATAACATTTACTCAGCAGCTCTGTAGTCTAAGGTCTTTGCTACACTTTAATTTAACGTCCCTCAATAGAGTTATCATAGGATTCATATATTCTTGCTGGTCTGGTGCTTTTAGATGCTTCGCGATTAATCGATCTCGATGATTGACCTCTCTAATACAAGACATCTTTCTTCATCGTCATCGTCCGCATTCCACGCGGAAAAAGCTTTGTATTCAATAATTCTTCCAATCATTGGTGTACCAAATAATATTTCTTGACGAACCTAGAAAAAGTGTTTATTAAAAAGTAATCACTTGACTCTAAGCAGCGTTAATGAGGTTGTAATATTGATTTGGTTTCCACTTCTGGCGCTTTAAAATAAGGAAAAGCGAATGTCTAATAATCAATGTGATTGAAAAAAATTCTTAAAAAATTAGTATCCGAAATAAGTTGTGTTAGATTAGGTTATAATGGTTGCCCACTTGGACGAAGAATTCATGTCCATCCTTTGTGATACTATTGCAAGGGCAAAGAAGTAAAGGAACACGCTAGGACGAAAGGAGAGGAAGTAAGAGAGGAGAGGGTAGGGGAAGGAGAAAGGGGAGGAGTATTTATGGATTGCGAACGGTGACTGATTTGCGGTTGTGTGTTAGCCGCTTTATGCTCCTGATGAAGTACATCAAATTTTTGATATCAAGGCCTGCTATATCAGCCAAGATGCTTAGTTGAAGAGAAGGTGCTGAGATATTCCACCTCATCCTCCATACAGCGGACGCAAAGAGGACTCGAAGTAATTCCAAGTATCACAGTATCACGGATAGAGACCTGTGAGGACACCCACGAAGTTTGAGAGCTGAGATTTTCTCAATCCTCAGAAAATGCCTCGAACGCTTCCAATTCACTCGTGGCCAGAAGGATTTTTCGACTTTAGAAGTTTGTGTTAACACAAAACCCATCGTTCCAGTGGGGAAACCACCTCACAAAGCTGACTAGCTCGTCCGCTTCGCAGTTTCCTGCAATATCACTATGACCAGGTGAAAACTAAGTGAAATCGGGCATTCATAGGTCAGTTTCGAATGCATCATGATTGAGCCCAGGGCCCTAATTGCGCTTGGTTATCGGATTAAATATTTACTTTCTTAACAGTAATTGCGCAAGTGAGTAGACAACCTCCGGTAGTAATCCGGTAACCTGAATATGAGTCTGATGGGGAGCTCCGAAAAAAGTACTAAGTAGTAAAATTTCTGTATTCCCGCTACGTGGAGTTTAACCATCAAACTCTCCGCCATGAATAGACTGGAAGCATTTGAAATGTGGCGGATATTGCTCAAAATTCCATGGACCGATCACGTTTCTAATGAAGAATGAATGAATTATAAAAATTCAACACGCCTCCTTTGCAAGCTAAGTCCAAATTAAGACGGAAAAACCTTCCAGCAAAAAAGCTTCTAAACACAAAAAAGCCTGTACATACGAACATATTTTGTGGCTTTACTTTGTACGATTTAGAGAAATGTAGATGCGCAAGTTAATTTCATTTCCTGAGGAGGGGATGGGGTTTCCAACAGGAAAATTGAAAGGTATCTCGAAATAAGTATTTCAAATTCGTAAATTAGTATGCGAGTACATATGTACAGTTATATTTCCAGGTTTGCATGCCTGCACGTATTCAACCATGTAAGACAATTTTTGAACTCCTTCAAAACCCCCGGTCACCCTATCTATTCTGAGCATACCAATGAGGCCAACCGAAAGGCTTGCCTACACAAAGGTTTGCTTTCAGTAAATTAAAGCTGTCAGTGGCGCAGAGTTGGAATGGGGACAAGTAATGCCACACACACCTTCACAACGGACGTATACTCGTACATTTAACATAGGGCCAACTGTCAGATATTGGCGAGTCAAAAAGTCAAACAGGAAATACGAGCGCTGGCGAAGGTAATTTCAATTTAAATTTTATTGAGAACAAAGTGAAAGTATGTAAATACTAACAAAACAAAACGAGAAGGCGGGGGAAGCAAATACAACAACCAAAGTCAAAGGGGTAAAGGTGAAAGGTTAATGGTGAACGGAAGTGAATGGAAGTGAAAGGAAGCATAAGACAGCTTGTAAGGGATGTAGAAAAACAAAGGACCAGAAGAAGAAATAGAAATGCCGAAGGAAAACCTGCTGAATGACGGGAAATACACGCCATAAAGCAGACACGGCCAATGTGGATGTCGGCACATACACCCATACATACTTATATCTCACACATACATTTACTTTTGACGTAAGAGTGGCAGGTGAATCATTTCTGGGCTTATCGCGAAGGGTGCGCAAACAGACACGTTGGGTTGGCAAGACATGGAAGTAGCAGAGGAAGCTAGTCATCAGTTTTGAGAGACAAGAATCATGTGTACATATATATCCCTACAGAGTAAAAGAGGGCGCTTGCCTCTAGAACGTGGGCAGAGTTCGCGCTAATCTACGAAATTTTGAAGGACTGTCGAAGAAAGAAAGAAAGAACTTTACGCAACGAGTACAATTGAGTAAGCCAATAATTTAGTTGATGTACAATAAAATTTATGTACGCCATGAGTGGGGGCCGATACTTTGCTACTATTTTTTAGAAGCAGCAGCGAGTAACTTCTGAACTCTAAAGCCTAATTATGCTCTCAAAATTGGCAGCAATAAAATAGAAGTAAAACTGTTTATATATTTCGAAGCTTACCAGTCAAGAGGTCGCACCACTTTGTAGTAACACATTCAACTTTTGCCCTTCTCGAGTCCAACCGACGGTCATTTTAGTTTTGGCGCAAGTTTGTTAAGCGTCGAGCACTAAAAGTGTTTAAGTAACGAAAAAATCATCAGCTGAATAAAACATCGACCGTCGGCAAGTAATCTTTTACCGACCCCGACCTCTGCTCCCTTGCGGGTTCCAGTCCAGTGCCATTTTCGTGATGCTAGCTGGTGGTTTTCTAAGAATATTACCTATCTATCACCACTTTCTGCGTTTGATTTGCCATAGGATGGCGGTATTCGACCAGAATATTCTACAAATGATGAGGAGGCATTTGTTGACGAAAGTATTGTAGCCTCTGTGTGATGGGGTTGGAGACCAGCCATGCTTCACTTCCGTACAACAGCACAGACTTCATATATGAGCTGAATATTCGCAGTTTAGTGCACCTGGCAGAAGCTTTCAACAAATTCCACCGGACGCCCGTCAACCATTATAGGTCTTGCTTTATTGTGCTTGACTCTCATAGCCTTGGTGTGGGCGATGCTGACCTCCAGTCCGACAGT
Source organism: Anastrepha fraterculus (assembly GCA_037575425.1). Lineage (NCBI taxonomy): Eukaryota > Metazoa > Arthropoda > Insecta > Diptera > Tephritidae > Anastrepha > Anastrepha fraterculus. The sequence continues at coordinate 14,725 of JAYXIM010042749.1, forward strand.
GCGTGCCAGCGTGACTAGTCTGTCCGCTTTCGCTTGCCCGTCAGTGAGTTTGGGAGAGAGGAGGCAGAAAGAGGGTAGTATAAGTTTTTTAAAGGTGAAAAGCGAATCCGATTCATCAAAAAGCGCTGGAGTGGGTGCTAACATCTTGGCCTAAGAACCGAAATGATTATTTAATTAATAAGTTTTTATCATAAAAAAAGGCCTAAAGTGACTTGTTACTTGAAAGAAAGCTTAAGCTTCGGCAAGAGAAATGGACTAGGATTTGGGCATGTGACCATTTGTCTACAATTATTATTCTTAGCGTTTTTTTACGACTTGGAAGAGTGTGAAATTTGATGTCTAGAGAGTCCGAACGGAAATCTTTTAAGGCATCAATTATGACCTGGGGAACGACAAGTAATCGTAGGATGTGAGGTCGCTACCATTCAACAATCATCAGCCAAGAGTACACGCCCATAGGTCGTATTGATTTAGTATGCTCGAGGTCCCGGGATCACTGCTTTTCTCATGAATTTTTCAATTTGTCAAATTTCCATCACAAAAACTCCGCCTTTTGAGGGAAGAAGTCTTTTTTCTTGCAATATTAGTTGAGTTTGAAGCAACTTTTTTGAAAAACAACTGAGTTTGAATTTGTCGGATAATTCTAATTTTAGAGTGCGAAAAATAAATGAAAAAATGAGCAGCACACACAGCAGTTAGTCTGAAGATAAACTGCATAGGGTTTGAAGATTGCAGTTCCAAATTTCAGTGTTTATAGAGCAAAACAAAGTTAAAGAATAAACACGTAGGATATGCCAGACATTGGCGAATGAAGGAGTTTCAAGAAGGATGCATTAAAGAAATATTTTTATTTTTTCATACATAAGCACTTGAATTTATTTGAAAAGTTTATGAAAATAGAAATTTTGGAAACATAAAACTTTTATTTGATCGAACTGATAAAAAAAATTTATTTTAGAAACCCCCAGAAAATATTTTGATTAAAGAAATTTATATTTCCTCTAATGCTATTCATAGAGCAAAGCAGAAAGAATTTCAATTTCTCTCAACACTCCAGTCAAGAAGTATTTCAGCAGAAAGGGGTTCTCATCTACTGGCTTTGTACGGCATACAATTTTGTAAAATTTTTAATTTTTATAAAATCACACTTTAAGCTTAAAAAGGTGCAGCAAACTCTATACTACATTCAATTTCGGGACAATTCGGGGATCCCAAGATTACAAAATAAAATCCCAAAAATTTCGGTATCAGTAAAATCTCAACAATTGACATTGAGTAAGTACAGTTAACTTTATACCAGATTTAATTTCGAGACAATTCCGCGATCCCGAGCTTACGAAATAGAGTCCCGAAATTTTCGGGATCAGTCAAATCTTGGAAATTGACATTGACACAAATAAGTACAACAAACTCTATACGAAACACAGTTTCGATATCCCGCAGGTACAAAATAAATTTAAATTTTGTAAGATCACACTTTAATATCAAAAAATAAGTACAACAAATTTTATAGGTGATAAATTTAATATCGGGACAATTCCGGTATCTCAAGATTACAAAATAAATTAAATGTTTTTAAAGTCACACTTTAATCGGAAAAAATTCAATAGGTATTATATTTAATTTCGGGACAGTTCCGGGCTCCCTAACCTACAAAATAAAATCTCGAAATTGTCGGGATCAGTCAAATCGCGAAAATTGCCATATCTAGTATAAATGCTACTCGCTTTCCATTGTCAGGGTTTCTCTGTGAGGCATCTCCTATTATTGCCCATAGACTCCATCCAAATAAATTATAAAATATTTCTTTCATGCAGTTTCCTTTTTCATATTGAAAAAGAAGGCCTTGAAGCCTTGCATTATTTTTTTTACATAAAAGATTTTTATGACCTTCACAACTTATGAAGCCGAAACTTCACACATACCCCAAATCATATCCAGTGCCAGATCAGCCGCCTTTGATGAATCTATTGTTTTCCCCCAGATTCTTTCGCACATATAATTACTTATTTTTCGTTAAGAAAATTAATTATTTATTTACTCGCACGTCAGTGCTTTCCCACCGATACTGCAAGTAATTAATTAAATGATTTTTCCATCCACTGCATTCCACAGAAGTCTAAAATTAAATTTCACACTCCTATTAATAGTGTTTTTTCCAACGCGTCATGCTCCGAGAAACTTATTCACACGCACACACACACACAAGTGTAATTGTGCGCTCGTATTTTGTTCTCATTTCTTGTGCTATATTATTTTGTTAATCGAAAATAGACAAATGATTTTGTTCAAATGTCAGTTTTAATTTTTCTACAAATTTGTTGCGCTCTCCGGAGACTGCGTGAGTTGATATGTGTATGGTTGTATGTAAGTATACATATGTGTGTGTGCAATGGACAAGGGTGAATTGAGGCAGGAAGAATGAGAAGGCATATTTGTTTGACTTCGTTGCACAAAAATTGCGATAGGAAGCAAAGATGGAGTAGAGGAGTGGAGTTCAAAGGTAGTTAGAATGGAGTGATATTCGAATAAATCTTACTCCTTACATCCCAAAAAACTAAAAAACACTGTTAATAATTTCATAGCTGGTAAAATTTCCTGCCAGAATAATAGAGTGTACATTGATTTCTTGTTTGAATCGGAGTTTCCTTACTCGTTATTTTCTATATTGTCATTATTAATATTTATTCCATACGCCTTTAGGAGCTTAACGATTCAACAAAAGTTTTCCACATATTTCTATTAGTAGCCATAGATTTGTCCAGTTTCATTATTAATAGTTTTTTGTCAAGTCAACAGTGGTCTGCCTCTTCTTCTCGTTCCTTGCGGGTTCCAAGTCAGGGCGGCAGGCGGTATTTCATCGTAAGGCTTTCGCAGAGCCATCTCCATCTATATTTTTTTTCTTTATTTCGTTTTTGATCCTTTTTTGGCGTATAATTCTCAAGAGCTCCTCGTTTGTTACTACTCTTGGCCACCATATTTTTAGTATATTGCGCAGACACCTATTTAGAAACGCGTGCAGTCTTGCGTTTGTGGAGAAAGAGAGTGTACTTTTTAAGATATGTGGAATAGTTTTGGAAAATTTTCAAATGGTTCAAATATCATACATCTGGTGAAGTTCATCAGTAGCTTGATGCGGCTAATTACGAACATAAGTGAGCCACCGTGAACGTCGTCGTAAGTGCATGGTCATCATCTCCTAATCCCAAGGGGATTTTGAATATTTGCCCAAGTAGGCTCCACGCAAAGGCAGCCATTAAACCTAACCTAACCTAATTCAGAAATATTTACTCATCATTGATCTCAACAGCTAAACATTTCACTCACCGCTCTAATGCGAATTTTGCTCTTGAAAATGGATTTTTTTTGCAAGTTTTATCAGTTCAGTACATGGAAAAAATCGACTGTCCGCTTTGTTATAACTACTCTCTTTGCATCTTAGAGTAACACGAATTACATGCCGGCGTTGACTGAAGAGTCATTTTATATGAGTATTTTAGCAGCTTAAGGGATTGTGAAAAGCAACTAAATTCAATAACGCGAAGGTAATGGGAGACGCAAGTATTTGATTATAACCCGAACAGTTACGGAATTTCCATTACGCAACTTTCAGAGATTACTGAACATAAAAAATACTATTAATGAAATAAATATCAAGAAATTATTTTGGTGAACAATTCAAACAAGTTTTTTTGAGAATAAAAAAAATTTGGCAAATAATATAAAAAAAATAAAAACAAACATGTTTTTAATATATTTTATTCTAAGAAAATAAAAAAATACCCAAACTTATTAAACCTCTCAAAATTATACATTTTGTTTTATTCTTAATATATTTCACTAAAACTCAGACAAATATCTTGTCGATGAGTTGTTAAACAATAAAAAAAAGGTTTTCGAAAAAACAATTAATTTTTGGGAATAAAAGAACTTTTTTTGTGAATAAAAAAATTATTTTTTGTTACGAAAAAAAATAAGTTGTGGAAAAAATAGTTTGATATATCTTTAAATTGCTAAAAAGAATCGAATATATTTCACTTCACGAAACTCTATACCAAAATTTCAACATAGAATAAGTCTCAAAATTATAAATTTTTTCCAAATTGTTTGCATTATAAATATATTTCCCTACAACTATTCGCTCTTGCCGATTAGACGCTAAACAAGATTTTTTTGTTAATTAAAAACAAAAAATATTTTACAAATAAAACAAAACGATTTACAGCGTTCGTCCATAGAAGAGTATTGCCAGTAATGAGCTATCTCACCGATTGATTTGTGAGCGAATGATTCACCAAAACTCGTATTTTGACAGTATTTTGCCTATTCGCTTAAAACCATTTAACACTCAATATGTCAGAGAAATGCATTTCTCGCTGAGAAGAGAGTTTTTTGTGAGCGAAGAAACTATGGTGAAAAGATTTCAAAGGCGGGCTCTTTAATAGGCTTTTAAGCGGCTATGAGCGAATTTCACAGAATCAACTGTTAGGCTGTCATCATTTGAGGTGTGTTCACAAAAAAACTGAGATTGTGTTGGTGATATACGAAAAAAATTCAACCAATGACACTTCCTTGCCGTCTCAACAACGACTGATTGGACGCGTGTGTGAATACATGTGAAATTATCGTTCTAAATTCGGCTACCGAGTACTCCAGTGACGTGGCAGCCAAAGTTCCCCTCACTATTTTGATTTCCAAAATAGTTAAATAGCAAACCTGGTAATCTATCATTCTTAGTAGGAACTATCCAAAAAGGTTCTATAAGCACATCCCAGGCCAGATGATCTAAAACTTTAATTTGAATCTGCAAGTTTTGAAAGTAGTTTTGTTGAGTTGGAGGGGTATTACTTTGTATAAAATGCCTCAGTACACATCGAATGTAGTCAGAATATTCCACAGATGAGAGTTATTATTTATCACCCATAAAAATAATACAGGTATGTCGTCGATTGGTACTTATGAGCGAATTTTTGACTAAAACAATTACCAATATTTCTAATCAATAAATCGGTTTGCTATTACAAAACAAAACAAATATAAATGTTTGTTCCTATTTTCAAAAACTGCTCTTTACTTGGAAACGTACTTTGCATGCTTGAGTGTTTCGAAAATCTGTTTCGCCTTGTACCATTCCTTAGCCCTAAAGGCTGGCAACCACCACAACCATAGATACTCATACTTCAAAGCTCCAATTGAGAGCTGAAGGACAACAGTTATAAGTGGCATTAAGAAGTTTATGGTATTTGATGCTGTCAAAAAATCAAAAATTAAGTCATTGTCAAAATGAATTAAAAGTTTTGGCAGCAAAGTGGCAGTGAGGAGTTGAAGTTACGTGCCACATACTCCTTGCAAGTCAATTCAAGAGATGTGCTTTGGCATCATTCAATGGGGGTGCATATACGCATATAGTTACATAAATATGTATGTGTATATTTATATATATAATAAGTGTATACACGCATGCATGTATGTGTATAAGTACTTCTTGCAACACATCAAATAAATTGTACGAAAAATAATTGCCAACTCGTTTGGAAAATTACGCAAAATAACAACATAATGAAGAAAGTAGCAAGTGGCAAGCAGCAAGTGGCAACCGCTACAGCAACACCAATAACAAAAGCAATAAAAATTGGATGCAAAAAAGCCAAGCACAAAATAGCCAAGTTGAAATGGAACGCAAACAACGCAAATGAAGAACGCAACAACCGAGCAAAGGATGGCAAAGTAAAAGCGAGCGAATTCCTGCAACGCAATCGCACCGAAACACTACATTGATGTACAACAGACAAAAACAAAAAACAAAAAAAACACAAGAAACCTCTACCAGAAAGCCAGAATAGTTCGGATGGTCGTGAGCTATGTAATAGCTGATATTACACCACCAGCGCCACCAATCAGCCGAGTGGAAGTGGTGGTCGCCCAAGGATGCTGCCAACAGCAAAGTGGTCAAATTGACTACATTGCTGTGTTTGCTATTGTTGTTGCGCTGTTTGTTGCTTGTGGTAGCTGTTATCAGTGGTTTCGCTCGTTCGTTACCCATTGCCCATTGCCCATTGCTCGTTGCCCGTTGGTGGTGATGTTTTTGTGGAATCTCTTGCAATAAACTTCTTCTTTTACAGTCATCGATTTCTTCCAAGAAACTTACTCCTGTTAATTTCAACTTATTAATCAAATTGCCAACGTAACGTGTATTCATTGACTAACTTACTCTATAAGGGGTGTGTGTACACCACAATGATGGCGCAGGAAAACTACTGTACACACGAGTACTACATACTTTTGTGTGTGCGTGTAAAGTCATAGTGTGCGTGGGCTTCCTGACTTGCCGGGACAAAAGTTTTTGCGCAGCACAAGAGCGTTTGGGAAAAACAAATAAATTCATTCGCTACATCAATTTAAATTTCCGTTACGACCACCATGAAATCCAATTAATTAGAGAGGGAGAGCGACAATGGGAGTGAGACATCAAACAGTATTTGCCAAATTATTCTAAACATCTTTTATGTGGGTTGTTTATCAATAGGAGTTTCTCTATTAGTGGCCGATAGCATTTGCTTACCAAGTATTTTAACGGAGAGCAGTCGAAATAATAGATATGGAATGAAAACCTTACTATTTGCTATACATTTTCTTTCACAACATTAAAGATAAAATAATATGTACTAGTACATCACCTTCAGTGGCAGTGTAAATAAAGTAAACACCGAAAATAAGTTCAGACAGCGCCCATAAAATGATTTTCTCTATCTCGAATGAGCTGACGCTCTAAATTAGAGTAAAAATACTTGAATATTCTCGTACTTCATTTAGATGGAAGAGGTGAACCATAGTCATTGCCATCATAAGATATTATATACTATAATTTCTTTATAGCTGAATGACGTGAAACTATTCCAAGATGCTGGAACGTGAGGATAACTGCAATGCGGTTAAAAGATACGTTGAAGGCGTATTACAGATAAGAAAGGTAGACTTTGACGCAGTGCAACAATGCGAAGCCGCATAGGCAGAGACATACGCAGATGAGCCTATAGAATGAAGCTGGCTAAGAGCAAGGTGGACTCAGACGTTTGTGAATATAATAGGTCCATTTCATGGACGTCATTCTGGGCCCTCCTGAAGTAATGCAACAAATAGACCCGAGAAGGGAGTTTCCCCCCAAAGGGGAAGACGGATTTTTTTACTGGTCACAACACTCGACGCAGTAGACGACGGTTGCTGTAAGTGCGAAGACATTTTGAACCCTACCTCACCAAGCAAAAACAAACAAAAAAATTTATAAAAAAAAATGTATAAAAAATAAAAATAAAAAATACCCGGCACAGATGGTTTTTAATGAGGAGCTTTTTAGTGATAGTTACGCATCAATCAATTTGGCTGCGGCGGCCACCGTGAAACAATATGGGGAAGCATAAGCAGATTTGCGGAAAATATTTTTCGAGTGAAAAACCTGGGCGCAGGTATATAAATACAGATCTTGTAATGATAAATATGGAACGAAACTAGAAGTCGCTGCGAAGGCCAGAGTGGATGACAGTTTCAAATTAGTAACTTTTCCATGGCAGAAATACTTACTTTCCTAGTTTCCTAAATTTAGCGAAGTCCTCAATTTTATGACACAAAAATGTGAAGCACAGATGGCGCGCTAAGCAGTCAGAAGGCGGTGTTCCTAAGCAACGACAGGTGGGCATTCCCACTCGCTAGGACTGGTAGCGGCAGGCTAATCACCTAGCCTACACCAGAAAGTAAAATAGATTCACGAAACCAACACAAGACTGAGTCTTGTCAAGGCCCTATGCTACCGAGTGGAGTGAAGAAGGAAAAAAAATTGTCAAAATACGCCTACCTCTATTTGATTCCCAATTACCTCTTGGCCTGTTCCGAAACACTTGAATTTAAATGCATTGATGGAACCCTACAAAAAATAGCACAAAAACGACGAAGCAGAATACTATGTCCCTTAACAAAAGTGGAAGACCCGTCATCGGAAAGTAAAATCATGAATCACTTTACTCTCTTTTACAGTGTGATTCAGCTCTGGTGCATTGAAGAGCCTCTAAGGTAGCCTGAGTAAATGCCATACGGTTCATTCGGGCCGCGTTAGCCTTCAACTAAGACATTCACTGGCACAGATTACAAATATGTGGGGCGTTTGGAAAGGGTATCATTATTGAATGAACAGCTCAATGATTTCAGTCCTTTTCGACTCATTTCCGGAATGAGCGAATTGCCATTCTGAGTGACAGTCGTCCTGTGAGATCAAATCCTCACTGGTACTTGAATGTATCGAGAAACTTAATCTACTAAGAACGCATAATTGCATCTGCCTAATTTGGGTCGCTGTGGGAAGTAGTCAGTAGTTGGACAGTAAAAAGTAGTTGGACACAGGGGTATAAGTGGGAACGAAATAGCGTACGCATTGGCGAGAGAGGCTGCAGCCTCGTCTTTAGTAGGACCCGAGCCTTTCCCTGCTATAAGACAACACACCATCAAGGAGAAGCTTAGGAGTGAAGAGCTAAGGCTAAGGGTGGTTTGCTGACACCAAACTATGGGGCTATGCTAGGCGAAGCCCCTACTGGGAGGGTACAACCAAAATAGATTTAAACAACTCATAACTCTCCCTAAGGATAAACTGAGAATGCTCACGGGCATTCTCACAGGCCACTGCAGACTACGAAGTCATCCGCACATGATCGGGATTTGGTTTATGGACTCTTGTCTCTTTCTGTGACCAATCTCAAGAGACTCTAATGCACCTTCCTCTGGGATGCAGCGCGGCGAACTGCAACATATACGTGCAATCCAATCCAGCTCCATCCTGAGTTTAATAGAGAGAGTCTGGATGAGGTACTGTGATGAGTAGAGGGCACAAAAGACCATGAAGTGAAATCGAAGTGCACACCTCACAATGAATCTATCTAACTACCTTTCGACTAACGATGAGACTTTTTACTTCTTAGTAGTAAAACCACGCGACTTTTGTTGTATTGTCATTTGAAATGTTTAAAAAACACTATTTCCCAACATGGCCAATAAAAACTCAAAGTAAATATATGTTAACACAGATTTTGTTGCACTCGTATTTACATTTTTCGATTCATATATATAGCATATATTAAATTTTTGTTGTAATTTCTTTTATCTTATATTTAAATCTTAAAACTTCAACTGGTGTGATAACTTTTCATCACAACAATTTGTGCGCTGTTAAAAAAATATAATAAAAACAAAAAAGGTGCTAAAACTGCTCAACATTTCTTTGTAGCCCCATATTTTACTACACTAAAGAAATGGGCGCCTCACAAAACTTTCAGTGCTCACTAAAATCGGCACCTACATACAAATTTGTGACAGTGCATACCCTGCAGTAACAATAAGGGGCAGTCTCGCTAAGCACCAGGAGGGCACTAGACATTTCGTGACTGTCTCTCAACTACTCCAACTTATTGTGTAACGGGTGCATGGGGAAATCTTTCGTGCTAAAGCCAGCAGCGCTGCTGTCTATACTATTCAATTCGTGTCCGTATCGAATATGGATGAATATGAATTTTTGATTGCATTAATTAATTAATTATATATTAAATTAAAAAGAATTTTAAGCAGATCCTTAACTGGTGCTACAAGGCTTTTTTTCGTTCTTTCTTTATTAAGTCAATCAAGCAGTAAGCTCGGATCGATATATATTACAAAAAAAAACCTAAATTGTATGAATAGAAGTGGAGTAATTACGCTTAAGTTACTATGTACTCTCCTAGCTCATTATTAGATATATTTTAATTAGTTTTAATAAAAACTAACCACTTTTTCACTAGCTTGAAGCTATCTGTTTTACTAGCTTCCTGTATTTCCTTTATAAACATCTTATAATCACCCCATAGGAATAAGTTTCGAAAGCTTTGCTGGGATTGATAATTCCCACTTCGTTGGAAGTAAGTAAGTAAAAGCAGCATTTGAAAGCATTCTCTATGCATAGAGCTAGAACCAGTACTGCTCCTTAATGAAATGGTTTTTCTCTAGTTACAAACTCGTTCGATTTACCACAGGGCATGCTTCTAGATTGCCGAGTGTTTACGAGCACATGTCACATGTCAAGTTGCGTCGATAAAATGAATGTTACTACATCAATACACAATAATAAAATTTTGTAAAACTACACGAAAGACAAATTTTATAGCCAAAACAAAAATAATAGGAAAAATATAAGAGGCAACAAAAGAAGTGTTTTTATTGTTCAAAAAGGTGCGATATGTAGTTTAAGAAATGTATGAAAACTTTAAGTTATGTAGGTTAGGTTACAGTGGCATTTACAATGAACTCTAAAGTAGAGGCTCGTTCTGGTACCATAGTTCAACATGCTAGTCACCCTTGCAGAATCATATGGGGTCTCTGATGCAG